>LZPO01099885.1:975562-1002238 GCA_001675575.1 Neotoma lepida
GCATGTGTTTGAACAATTTTCTACTTCTTCAAAATCCATCATAATTCTTCTTCTTTACAAATACTTCTTTCCCTCTACTAGTGCATGTTACACGTAGAGCTAATTAGAAGAACTTGACTGACATTCCTGAATTAACTAGCTTAGTCCGAGCTCTTTGAATGATCTCTAATTCTGGTTTTCCTCAATGCCTAGGAAGCAAATAGCTAGCTGGGTTTCAGTAACTAGGACACATACAACCTTATTATGTCCACCTTCTATAAAACCACAGATGAGGAACCACTATGGTTTTTCTTATCAGTTTGCTGTGGCTTAGATTTATTGTACATTTACAATGACATTTCTGGCTTTCAGGCAGATCTCCATTTAGTAACTCTTCCATGATGCAGAATCTGTGGTTATAAAATAAAAACTTAAAGAGGTCATTGAATAAGACTCTAACTGATTTAATTATCTCTCACAATTATAGATCTGAAACAATTCCTTGTTCTACGAAGGTCATAAATGACAGTCTCATAACAGAGTATAGGTTATGAAGTGAATGAGTAATGTTTGAAGGTTAGTCTAATGGTTTCAGGAAAATATCACATATTGTCCTAAAGCCAGAAAAGTGTCATTTCAATGCAATATTATATCACATTGAATTAGAGTTCATGTTAAAGAAAAGTGGCTTAAGCAAGATAGTTTAGTCTCTCCTGGAAGGCAGCTATAATACAGATATTCCTGGATTTTTCATAATTGCTTCAGGACTTTGCATGGGCCAAACTCCAAGGCTTTTTATGTTCTGCCATTTTCAGTATGTGGTTCCGTTCCCAAGGTCACTCTATGATCATAGTGCTTCTAGACAGCAGGATTATTTAATGTTACTTAATTTAGAATAGCCACACTAGGACCTTTTATGAAAAATACAACATTTATTATTTGTATGTGTGTTTGTGTTTTGTGTGCGCATGCGCATGTGTGTGTGTGTGTGTGTGTGTGTGTGTGTGTGTGCGCACATGCATGTGGATACCAGAATAGGACTCTGTGGTCCATGAGGGTAGGATTTCAGACAGTTGTGAGCTAACTCACATGGGTATTGGGAACTGAACTCTGTTCCTCAGAAATAGCAGGGAGAACTCTTCTTAACTTCTGATCTATACGATACCCATACTTGGACCTTATTATTTGTTGTGAAATGGCAATTACAGGCATTACACACATTCTTAGCCATGTATCAGAATGGAAACTTTTCTCAGTGGTTCTTATTTAGCCTAAAATCATATAATGTAATTTTGGAAAGAATTTTTAATTTCAGTATAGAATTGCATCTTTTTCAGATTAATACTAGAAAGGAGATTCAGGGAGGCCAAACAAAACCCTTCTAAAGCAAGCATTTAGAAGTACTGAAAATCAAACTAGATTTTGATTATCTAATCAAAGCAATTCAACATTATTTTAAAATATATTATAATTTATTTTTCTTTCAATAATTCAAGCAGAAGTCTCTCTGCTTCAAATAATTGAGATTTTTAACCAATTATCATTTCACTTATGGTAGTTGTGAAATGATAATTGGAAAATTTTTTCTTAATATTTTTAGTACAAGAATGATAATACTGTTTTTAGTAGAAGAATGATTATAATAATCTGACAACAAAATTTTATTCTATTTATAAATATTGAGGCTTAATTTATCTTTCTGGGTCTTGACTCTAAACCAATCCATTAAATGATAAGACTTGCAGATATTTTGTATTAATAATGTCAAAACAAGAACATTGTATTCTATTTCCGAAGTTTTAGAATTAGTTACTTCCAACTTGATAGAATAGACTTACCCAGAAACGTATTTTGTATTGTGTCCATATAATACATTCCAATTGATTGTTAAGCATCTTCTCTATATTAGACACTGGGGTAGCAGCTGGGAGCACAGTAGTGAATTCAGCCAAACAGAGTAAACTCTAATACCTAGAAGTCTAGTCTCAAAAAGAACCTTTGAAATAGTAATAACTTGTGGCCTGATATTTAGTAAGAAAATGAACACGGTGCCTTTAGATGCACTATCAAGCTCACGCAGTCTACTTGGTGTGTAATCTTATCTAAAAGGCTCACTCCAGCCGAAATTCAAGTACTTCTGAGGTTACAGAAAGAATTTTCAAGGGTTTTTTTTTTTTTAATCAGAATGCTTTAAAGGCATTTCATCTCTAAAACTTCACCTTCCATATATACTTCCGTCTAAAATTGCCCAGTGACTCACACTAGCACTTCCTCCACTTCACAAAAGTAAGGTACCCCTCTTTTCCTTCTCCAGCCATCTTATGATACATTGCCCCAGGGTGGAAGAAGGACTTGCATGATAGACAAAGGAGAATATAAAATAGAGTTTTAAAAATCAAGTAATTTTGGATGAAGAAATCTTCTTCTGCTTGTGTGTCTACATGAATTTCAGTTAAATGTGAAACTTATTCTAAGAGAGATAGTATATTCCTAACTCAGAAAAGCTAAAATGATAGACAGTCATGATGCTGAATCATTTGAATATAATTAAAATGCATTATAGGACTATCAGTTTTTCAAAATGTAGTTGATAAAATCCAGGAATAAATTTTGTTTTTTTCTTATATTTGATAAGCATTATCCAAAAACTCCTTTGAAGGTTATTTCATCAAATCATGACATGAATTATTTATTCTACTTATTCAATTTTCATCTCATCCATTTCCCATAATGTGTAATATTTTGTTAGATAATGAAGTTTATTTATTAATTGAAGAAAAACATCATTACATGTTTAAAGTTATGGTCAGACACAATTCCATTAAAAAAATCACAAAGGTGCTAGTTTATAAAAAGCTCTCTGGATCCTATCATATACCTACTGAATTCAACTTTCTAAAGACATAGAGATCAGGAATCTGATTGTTCAATAGTCATACATGTGACTCTTATCTACATTAAGTTTAAGTTTTTACATTTATTTCTTTAGTCCGTATGTGTAAAATTTGTCCTTAGGTGACAGTAATCCTTTTAATAGTGTTATATTTCATGCATATCTAGGTACAAGAACTATTTCAATAACAAGCATTGTAGGAAGAATTTCCTTATGGTTAACATTCAGTGCCTACCACAGTGTTCAGCGTATTGCAGAGGCTGATGAATTGATACTCATGGTGGAATCTACCTGTAATCCCAGTATTTGGAATGTAGAATCAGGAGAAATGAGAATTCAGTTACAAACTGTAGTACATAATGAGATCCTATCTCAAAAATAAAACAAATGAGATTCAATGGTTAAGAGCACTTACTGCTCTTCCAGAAGATCTGAGTTAAAGTCCCAGTATCCACATCAGACTGCTCACAACTACCAGTAACACCAGCTTCAGGAGATCTGATTGCTCTCTTACAGAATCCCCAAGTAAGGCACTTCTGTGGCATTTATTCAAAACACACACACACACACACACACACACACACACACACAATAAAATATTAAAAGCAAAGTGATAGTTGAAAATGAGTGTATATAAAGGTGCATATCATCTCTCAAAATATCAGAATGTTAAATATAAATGATGCATCTCTCTTCTAAACTTTTACAGAGGTGTTCTCCAGTAAGTGATGTTTTTGATAGATTTTTTTTCCTTTCCAAAATGATGTACATCTTCAGCTAAATTTAATTTACAGATGGAATCATAGGTAGCAAAGTTACAGCAGGGTACCTTCCAGATTTCACTGCTGTCATCTTCCAATGAATGAACAGTGAAGATTAGTCAACCTTCTGTAAACTTCTTAATTAAGAAAGCCAATAGCATGCAATAACAGCCTGTGTGTTAACCTTGTTGACATAGTACAAAAAGCTCATGTAGATAGCTTGCACAAAAGAATAAAAATGCTGTTTTATTCTCTCAATTGGAAATTTTAGTAATTGTATTTCTAATAAAAATTGCTGCTATGGGTGTCTGTTCAAAGGCATTGACTTATAAAGTAAGGGTTTGAAAATATCAAATTTTCTTGTCTCTGAATGTTGTTTTTATTAATTAACTGAATATGACAGCTCTCTCTTTACACTAATAGCCCCCCTGGAGGAAATAACATTTTTTGTTTTTCTAAACAGTACTTAATGACTACTCTAAAATTAGAGTTGAAGACCTTTAACTCTAGAGTGTAAAGCTGTATGTCCTTGACTCTGATGTTCAGCATGAATATTAATTCCTGGTCTTAAAGTGAAGCCATGAAATTTTTATTTATTGTCATGCTTTTCCCTTGGTAGTTTTTGTAATTGACATAATTTCTTCATCAGCAAGAGCTGGCTGTGGTTTTCCTGGCTAAAGAAACCTATTAAATTTATAGCTCTGAATCCTGTCTTTATTTCAAAGTGAAGCTACAGACTTGTTTACTCTGAGCAGTAACTAGACCTCTGATCTTAAAAGAATTATAGTTTTTATTGGTGCCCTTACATGATAAAGGACTCAATATATTTTTGTCATTACAGGCTTTCACTGTCACCTTTGGGATTACTTTCCTATTAAGGGAGATTTATGTCTGCTGCTTCAGTCACTTTCTCTGTTGCTCACATAAAAATATTATTTTCTATAGATATGGTATCCTATCACTTTCTTCAAAATTTCCTTATTGGTATTGTCTCATCACCAGAGAGAGAGAGAGAGAGAGAGAGAGAGAGAGAGAGAGAGAGAGAAGGAGAAGTGATAGATTATTCACAACAGGCTGAGATTAAAATCATTTAGACCATATGCATGTAGATTTACATATTATAAACATATATAATTCAGATGAAATATTTTTCTTAGTAATTTTTTATACACATTTATCAAATACCTACTAAATCTGAAGCTTGAATCTTCTTCTGAGAATAAAAAAAAAATGAACAAGACTCAAATTGTCTCCAAGATGCCACAATCAACCAAAGAGGACAGACAGGCTCATAAGAAATGGCCAGCATCACTGAATGGCAAATGCTGTTGGAGATAGGGTAACAAAGTACTATTGCAAGAATGGATGTTCAGTGATGGATACACAGAATGGGAGGTACTGTGGCTGCATAAAGTGGATTTTCATTGATAGAGAAGTGGGAATGATGTTTTATTTTACACAATGGGAGTGACTCGTTGTCAGCCATGGTGATTTGGGAAAAGAGCTCTGAGAAGATGGGAACAACAGATATATGTAACTACAGTTAACAGTGCAAAGAAGTACCTTGAATAAGTTAAAAAGTAAATTGTGATTAGATTTGTGAACTGTCTGAGAATATAATCTCAGGTTCTGATATTTGAAATATTAGATTACAATTTTGATCTAGCAGATTGCTTTCAGAAAGAAAAATATTACAGATATTCATACAGTTATTCAAATAATTATGTAACAAATTTTTCATCAGAATTATTACTGAACGGGGTAGCAAAGAGTCAGAGCTCTGTTCTCCACATTTTTATCCTCTTCTGAAGGAGAAATTATCATTTCACAATTAATTTCTGATATGATAAAGATTATAACATGTAAAGAGTAGTATAATGGTAACAAAAAATTAATTAAGAGTAAAAAATTACAAAAAGCTTACTATAGATATATGGTGAGTTATCGCATAAAAACTTATCTTAAAAATCCAAGGGATGTCATTCATTCCTAACATGCACAAGGTCTGGATTTGATTTCCAGCACCACCAAAGGCCATCAGACTGAGTATGCCAGGTGTTTGAAGACTTGTAGCTTGAGAGAGAGATGAACCTTTGTTCCAAGAAAGTCACTAACATTTGGCAGTTGCCTGTAATCAATCTAGCCTCTTCTGATGTTAGCACTTGACATGATGAGCCATCACCATGTATCTGGAAGAGATTAGGGATGAAGACAAATCTTGGTGGGAAGAGTCATTTAATAAACCAGGTTCCAAAGCTCTCTTTGAATGAAATACAAATGAGAACCTTGAAGTCAAAACACTATAAAAATAACTAATGTATGCTTCTAAATGGCAAGGTTTTGAAGAAGAGTGAATAGTTTATTATTAATGGCCACAACAAGAAGAAAGCACCTCAGCACCTACCTCTTAAATGCAGAAAATATGAGGAAATAAATAAGCACGTCTGAGAAGGTTGCCAAGGAGGCAATAATCACTAAGCACAGCCAGGACCTACTAAGGAAATACTAAGAAGAGACAGGGATGCTGAGGACTTGGAGTAGATACCTGGTTATAGAAATAGGATATTGAAATGTTCAGTGAATGAGTTAGAGATGAAGGATATATGTGGACATGGGATTCTAAATAAGTGAATAGAGAAATTAGAGTATCTGGAGGTACTACTGCAATAAAACGTGTGTTGTAAAGCAAAATATCCTAGCAATTTGGGCGCTATTATATAGAACCAGGAAGGTAAGGCATTATAATTCACTATCACACTCTCTTTAAGAAGATGCTGTGCTTATTTGTAGTGATGGGAGAAACCATAAACTCTACACTTTTTCTGTTAGGAAAATGGTGACCAGATCTTTAGATGTTCAATTTCCATTTTTACTCTTTAGTGCAATCTCATTAATTCTCACCTGTTTAATTGCTTCTAATCCAGCTGTCAGATATTTTATTTTATACTGCTTAGAAAGTTATACTTATGAAATATAAATCAGACTTGTTACTTCCTGTTTAAAATCCTTCAATAATTCCTTAAGCTTTCAGTGGAATATTTCAGTTCTATTAAGGCATAAGGCCCTTACTGTCTGTTTCAGTCAATTTTGCACTTATATAATGAAATACTTGAGGAAATCAAATTCTGAAGAGAAAAGCATTACTTAGCTTGCAGAGGTTGCAGTCCATTATAACTCATCCTCACTGCTTTGGGCATTGATTGAGAAGACCTTAGTGCAATGGTGTGAAGTGTGTATTGAAGCAAACCACTAACATCCTAAATCAATAAAGAGATGAGAGAACAGGATGTGCCAGTGTCCTTCACTTTTAGTTAAGACATCATCTGATGACATAAGGACCTGCCACTGCCACTAGGCATCACTTCCTGAATGTTCCATTACATCCCAACACTGCTACTCTGGCAATCAAGCTGTTTGGGTCTTTGAAGATCACTACCCATATGCACACCATCATGATACATGAAAATCCTTATCATCATTTATCCATGTTTTCTATTGATAGTAATATTCCTAAGTTCTCTCAAGGCATTTAGTATGTTTCATTCAGTAGCAGAGGCCAATATTATAGGAGACAATCAATATAAGTACCAATAACATATACAATGCTTCCTTACCACAGTAATTTTAAATGACATTCCTGATTGCATACATAATAAATATGAGAAATTATCTACCTTAACATCCATAAAATATGGGGCTGCAAAGATGGTTCAACAGTTATGAGTGCTTGCTGCTATTTCAGAGGATCCAAGTTCAGCTTCTAGCACCCAAGTAAGGTGCCTCACAGGAGCCCTGTACCAGCAGCTCCAGAAGATTTGATACCTCCTTGTGGCCTCTGAAGATGATATCTGTATCAACATGCATACAAAAATACACATGAGTAAAAAATGAAATGAATCTCTTAAAAATGAATTGCCATATTGAGACATTCATAGAAAAGGCAAATAATCATATGAATAACTACATCCTAATAGAATTAAAACAAACAAACAAACAAACATACAAACAAAAATGAAAGCTATGATCTTACAAACTTTTGGTGATAAAATAGTATTCACTGAAACTTCTAGTCCAGTATTTGACAATGTGTTTCTGAAATCTTAAGGGTGTTAATTGAGTTAATTCAAAACAACATTAAAAATGCATGATTAGAATTATTAACCTGGAGTCTGTTAAATGATATTTTAACTTCCAAAACATTGTTAACTTCCAAGCTATTTGTAGGAGAGAATGAAAATTAATTATCTTTAGAAGAAGAAGAGAACACCAAAGTTTACTCTTATGAGTTCCCTGTAGAACATTAAGTTTTTAGGTAATTTTACAGATTTGTTACAGCTCACTCATGGTCAAAGTGATATTGTACTGGATTCCTTTAAGATATCATGGAAGACCTTTACAATAAGGGACAATATTACTGACACAAAGGTGAAAAAGTATACTCTTTCATTGAAATATAGGGACATCAAGATCATGATGGGGAAATCTACAGAGACAACCAAACCAAACTAGTGGGAACTCATGAACTTTAGACCAATGGCTGTAGAGCTTCCATGGGAATGGACTAGGCCCATTGCATAGGCAAGACAGTTGTAGAGCTTGGTCTATTTGATAGGTCCCCTGGCAGTAAGATCAGGATCCATCCCTTGTGCATGAGCTAGCTTTTTGGAGCCCATTACCTATGGTAGTTCACCTTGCACAGCCTTGAGGAAGGGGCAGGGTCTTGGACTTGCCTCAGCCGAATGTACCAGGCTCTGCTGACTCCCTACGGGAGGCCATACCTTTTCGAAAGAGGGAATAGGGGGTGGGTTGAGGAGGAAGACTGAGGGGGTGAGAGGAGGGAAGAGAGAGGGGTCTGTGATTGGTATGTAAAATAAATAAAAAGTTCTTAATAAAAAATGATGTATAGACAAGAGAAGTTCTAAGATTTGAATGAGCTATGGGGAAAGTAATGGAAGAACTTAGGGTGAAATGAAGGTGACCAGGTCATCTGCAATGCTAATTGGTGCTCATAGAAGTTAACCTCCTATTCCCTATTGGACTTGGACAGAGAGTCATTATCTTTCTCAATCACTGAATTTTAAAGAGACCATTTGAGTGCTTTAGAAAGATATTCCTGGTTTAAAACCATTAATACTCTAAAGGGACAGAGAATAAATTTGCATTTTTTTTTCTAAAATGAGTGTTTTAAGAGAAAGAGGTGTGGGTGCTTATGATCAAGAAGAACAGAACACTATGCAGAGTTTAATTAAACTAAGGAATGTATTAATTAAACTAAGGCCAATTGGAATAATGCAAATCATGCTCATTCTTTGTGTGCCAACTTTACCGTCTGATGCTTTCTTAACGTTATTTCACGACTGTTCATGCTATATTTATATGAAATTCATGGTTTTGTGATTTTCAAAATTGTGTCATGATGTTTTTCCCTATAATAATAGAACAACCAAAACTTTTAAAAGCTGAAACTAGAAAACAAAATAAAGTAAAATAGTGACAGAGACATACTAAAATACAAATTTGGAAATGCCAAGAAAAATCATTTCTAAAATCTGACTAATGACCATAGTAGCAGAAGGCTAATGGGGTAAGAAGACGAATTAATAGAAATAACTGGTTTTGGAATATAAACATTAACATAATGGAGAGCAATAAATAAAAGGCCTATAGCAATATTAACTATGTTTGTGTCATTTTGTGAAGAGGACTTCAGTTGAAAAATCACACCAAAATGAAAAAAAGAAAAGTATTTAGTCAGAAGAAAAGTATGTGATAACAATATAATCAAACCCAGAAGAGCCTGGGAATAAACAGTTCAGTAGCACCCCTTAACTAACTCCTAATCCTCACTTAAATATTCAATTTTTGTTTTAGTTGTTGTTTTTATTTGTTTTTAACAACAGTAGGTTAGATAGTTTTTATTCTAGGATGTATGAATTAAGAATAAACTTATGTTCTTGTACATTCCAAGTAGATTTTTCTAAACTCTGAAATTGATTTTTATTCTTTGAAAGAGGGTCTTCTTGTATAGTCCTAGCCATATATACCTGCCTAGCCTTCAACTCACAGAAATCCACTTGCCTCTGCCTCGTGAATGCTGGGATTAAAGAGAGTGCCATTAAATACTCAAATTTTAACTTGAATCTGGATTCAAATTGATAGTGTTTTGAAGGACAAAGGCAGGACACCCAGATCCCTTCTGTTACCTTAAGTCTTGAGGAATTCTATACATTTAGGTTCTTAGATTCAATTCAAATCTTAATTTCTGGCTTTCTCACTTAAAAAAAAATTGCAAGGACTAGCTGGTAACAGAATTGAGGATTAATTATATTTAAATATAGATTTAAACATGAAGATTAAAAGCTGAAGAGGCATTTAAGATGATACACCTTAGGACAAGGAGGTGGGCAACTCTAAAAGAGACTATAGCTCCTTGTCTTCCTTTTTTATTTTTTATAATTTTTTATTAAAAAAATCTCTTTCCTTTTACATACCAACCCCTCTTCCCCCTCCCTCCTCTTCTCCTCTCCCCTCTACCTACCCCCAATCCACCCCCATTCCCTCCTCATAGATGGTAAGGCCTCCCTTGGGTAGTCAACACAGGCTGGCATACCAAGTTGGAGCCGGACCTAGCCCCTTCCCCTGCATCAAGGCTGAGTAAGGCATTGCACCATAAGGAATGGGCTCTAAAAAGCCAGTTCGTGTACCCGGGATGGGCCCTGGTTCCATTACCAGGGGACCCACAAACACATCAAGACACAAAACTGTCACCTACATTCAGAGGGCCTCCTTCAGTCCATGCAGGCTCCCCAGCTGTCAGTCCAGAGTCCCATTGTCTTCTAACTGCTATGTAAACCACTTCAGTAGGTTTGAAGTAACTATCTTCAAAGGGTTGTTAATGAGTTAAAATGAGATCACTGTTTGGTTCCTGAGGGGCAACTTAACTGGATTACAATTAATAAGGTAAAAGTTTAGCTCACAGGGATAGGGATACAGAAATTTAAGGTATCTGTACTGTAAACAAACTTGAGATTTTCAGGCAATGTGTAGATAAAGGAATGAGGCTCTACCGAATGTCCTATAAATTCAGGCCTTAAACCTGGTTCATTATTACTTTCACATGAAATATTGATGTATGAAAAGACTTTCAGCTCTATACCAACGGCCTTTATAGCAAACACTTTTAATCATGCTGGAATTCTTGCTTCTCAGATAGTGAGAGCTTTTAGGCTCCTGTCTCCCTTCGAATGTCTCCCATATTTTCCTGCCTCAAGACTTAAGTGAAACTTTAAGCATTTACTTCTGTAATGACAAGAAAAATATTTATCTTGATCTATTCAAATCCTTCCAGGCATTTCCATTTATTGAAGTTTATAACAGTCATTTTCTTTGATGCTATTTTATTTTTTCATTGTCTAAGAAACTAAACTGAAAAATCTAATCTCCATTTCCTAAATTACTGCTTTTCCCCAATGAAAAATTTAAGACTACCTAAATGATTGGAATAAAATGGAGTATGGCAAATTGCCTTCTACGAGAATGCTTCACAATTAAATATTGCCAAAAGTAGAGATCAAAGTAGCATACAGTATTTTCTTTTAAGCTAACACATGGAAGATGTTGCACAAATATTTTTGCTTTGATTGCTTTGATCTCATAATTATTCTTACCAAATGTCAAGTGTAAAAGCCTTTTGTACATAATAGGTAGATAATAATTGAACATATAAATTTGGTATGCAACCACCTGCTTTATTTCTAGTCTAAGTGTAATCAACATGATCCAAGCAGTAAAGGATGCTGTAGAGTTGCAGTATAATGCATAGTCTAAAGATTCACATATAGAGAAATCTTACTCTACCAGGACTTTCCAAAGATTGTGCTCAATTACTCTCTTTAGATTAATGTAATCCATGCTATTCAATGGAAATCTGCATATGATTTCAGAGCTATTCCATGTATTTGTTGCTCAAAACACCAACCAGTAACCATGTACTTCCTTAAGCACTTAAGATGTGGCTAGAATAACAATGATTGAAAACTTTTATTTTTCATATAAACTAGTATATGGCACTAGTAACTATAATACTAAACAAAACAACTCTAGATTCTTTAGATTCTTTTAACATAAAGCAATTCTATCTGAAAATCTGTTAGTGAAAAATCTACATTGCTTAACCAAGCATTTTTTTCAAACTCAATTGTTCAAGAAATTCCCCTTTAGAGTGCTGGAAAGATAGTTCAGTGGTTAAGAGCACTTGCTGATCTTGCAGAAGATCCAAGTTCAATTCCTAGCACCCACATAGCAGATCACAACGGTCAATTGTGGGATCCAACACCTTCTGGCCTCTTAGAACACTGTGCACATGTAGTATACATACATCCATACAGAAAAAGCATTCATATATATAAGAAATAAATTCTTAAAAGTAATACATATTAATAAAAGAGTACTGTATACATTTTTCAATTTGTGTAAGAATAATAAACACTAAATATGTCAAGCCATTTCCACACTAGTCCCTATTATTTGTTGGTTCATTGATGTATTCACTCAATTGGCCACTATTGAACTGTATACTTAGCACCCAGGGAACTAATGTGTTCATTTATTAAAATTTATTTTGCATGTAGCCGGGAGATTAATATATAGACAAGCTCCTGAAGTCTGGTAAACTCCAAGAAACATAGAGTACTATGGAAATACAGATAGCAACATAATCAAGCTTTGTCTTAGAGAAACTTCCAAGAGGGAAACAGAAAGACAAGAAAATCTTTGTCTGGCTAAAGAGACTCCCTTGTCATTCAAAGTGACTCCACTTTTCCCAGGTTCTTGTGGGTTGCTTCCTTATAATCTGAAATCAGATGGATTATCTGAGTTTTGCATTTTTGAGAATACAGTCCTTAACATTGTCTATGTTCTTGCTGTCCACTGTCTTTTCAAACCCATTCATACTGAAAAATACACCATAAAGGGACCATTTTTAGTGTAAAGTATTATTGTTCATCATAGTCAAGTGATTAAAATGCAATGTACAAGGATTAACCACCCAGATGTTTGAGTATTTTTCCTGTATATTCTACAGTATTATAAAATGAAAGAAATAATCCATGTTTTAGTTCTTAATAAAGCACATATACAAATTGGAATACATGCAGGCACATACACACATACACACTTATGCTCTCATATTCTATATTCTCTTTTATCCAAACATTAACAACTGTCCATGTGATTTCACTATATTCTCTTTTTTTTGCTATAATCCAGTCTCAACAAAATAGAGGGCATAATAAAATATGAATCTTTTTAGACACTTCCTCAGATAAAACTAAGGAGTTCTTTCAATTCCTTCACGAAAAATTTGTCAATGTTTTGCATAGTTTAAACTCTTCTGTAAGATCTACTCCAATTTTATTTTTCTGACTTAAGACTTAAGATTCTACAATTATTATTTCTCACATAATAAAAGCCCAAAGAATATAGCATTAATTTAGAAAATGTTTTTCTAGCCAGAAAACCTTAAAAGATGGCAAAGTGTAATATTAGTGAGGTGGCAATTTGTGTAGTGACCTTACAGAAGATAAACAAATCTTAAAACTATTCCTATAACCTGCCCTTAGCTGACACTAAACTCATCTTTAATCCTGCCCTTGACCTTCATTTTCTTCAGGCTTCAAAGGATGACAGCTTCCGATCTCTTCTTTAGAATATTCCATTTGCATGATTAAATGAAAATTTTAAGCAATATTGCAGAATCAATGTTCTCCTAAAATGGGTTACCAAACAATTCTATAAAATTAAAAATGCAAATACTGTAAAACTAATTGGAATCTTATTAAATTTTTTTCTAGACTCAGTGTAAGATAGTTATCACAAATCCAGATGTTAGAATACATTTCTGACTTAAATTGAATGATGGTTAGTGTCAATTTTTACCTTCCCCAAATAGTCTTCAGTATAGGGTGCTAATCAAGCACAGCTGAGTTTCCTATAAAGTACAATAAAAGCACAAAAACCGTAACAGAGTCTTGGCCATTTTTCAGCAAACTCAGTTTGAAGGCAGATATTTATGTAGTCACAGATTTGGGTTCAAGTGATTTAAAGCAGATCTTTGAGTGCGGATGTCAAATTAAAATCAGTCAATGTCCAACATATACTGTAGTTCAGAATTAGTGGGGCCAGTGTGGATCTAGCTGTTGGATAACTGAATGTGTTCATCTATTTGTTTAATCTGTTGACCCCAAAAGGTGGTCTTTCCTCCAGAAAAGCACATTGTTGTTTTAAGTTTAATGTCTCTTAAACAAGTTGACTAGTAAGCCCTTTATAACATCAATTCTGTTACTTAGAGATTCTTCATCACAGGAGCCATCAAAGTGGGAATTTTTTCTTCTAGAAAAGCACATTATTGTTTTAAGACAGAGCTGTTTGATTATGATGTATTTCAGACAAAGGTTATCTTAATTTATTTTCTATTATTGTAAAGAGACACCATGACCAATATGACTAATAGAAGAAATAATTTATTGAGGATTGCTTATAGTTTCAGAGGGTGAGTCCATAACCATCATGGCAGGAATCCTGTCAGCATTCAGGCAGTAATTGATAGCTTACATCTGATTCACAAGCAGGAGGTGGAGAGAGAGAAAGACTAGGCCTGTCTTGGGCTTTTTGAAACCTCAAAGCCCACCCCCAGTGACACTCTTCTTCCAATAAAACCACACCTCATGATCCTTTCCAAAACAGTTCCACCAACTGGGTACTAAACATTCAAATATATGAGCATATGAGGATCATTCTCATTCAAACCATCACAGAAGCATTTTCAGAAATTCCTTAAAATCCCCAATGAAGTCATGTTTAGATTTACAACATCATTTCACGGAGAACGGCTTTTTGGAATAAAGAGTGAAATCATACTGATGTAAGAACTTTTAAAATTAAGCAGTTTTAGTGATATGAGTTAACCCAGTTCTAGTGTGGCAATACCAGTAACATTTCCTTCTTTTGAGTGTTTTGAAGATCCAATAAAGTAATGTATCCTTTACAGGATGCCTGTCATTTAGGCCTTGAACTGTCTTATTTTTAAATCAACTGTTACTCATATACCAACATATTAATGTTATTGCATTATTATGCATTTATTTATTGCAAAATTTCCACCCAAATACATGCTGTGTGTAGGAGCACAGAGATAAGAGAGCGGTGCACTGAAAGGACATGTAGACTAAAAGGTTCATTACCCTGTGACACAGTGAGTGCTCTGGAGAAATGGAAATGACATGCCTGGGCAGCAGCAGATCTAACATTTTCTGGACACTTATCTTTGTGAATCTGATGTTGGACCCAGGACCTTGATGGATAAGCTATGATGCATGAGCCTGCCAAAGATCAACATGATCTTTTCCAAGCTAAGGAAAAGGTGTGTAAGGAAGGCTATGAACTATTCATTCCTATGCAAGTAACAGATAAGGATCAATTAGTGTGATTTCATATAAAGGTCCAGATAGATATGTAATAGATGAATGTAGATAAGAAAATTATAATTAAAAATCAGAATGTAATATAAAGTAAAAATAATTTGCTAATATATGTGAGTAAAAACAGAGGGTAGAAGAGTTTTGTATCCGAATAAGGAGCCTGAGTATCTGTCTTACAATGTCTAATGTCTCTCTTTTTTACTAAGGTCAAAGGAAAAATAAAATTATCCACATCCTGCCCAAACATCTCAGAGATTTGATTTGATTGTTGTGGCATAGATGAAATCTATATTTATAAATGTTGTATGTGTTTTGCTATTTAAAATTCTCCTAATGATATTAATGTATACACAAGATGCAAAGATGCTTGCAATAAATAGTGGCTGTACAAGACCAGTATTCAGAAGCTCAATACAAGTCATTCTACAATGTTCTTAAGGATGTCATGCATGATTCTGAGACTACTGAGTTAAAAATGGCTGTACTGTTGTTGAGACTTAGGGCAGCATGAGTCTTCATACATTCATGTTTATCTGAGACTTGGTTTCTAGGAAGTAAGGAAAGGAGACTCCACATATTTCCTGTGAGTTTAGAATAATAGGCTAAAGTCAATGCAATGTGTGTGAGACAATTAAACTCAAAAGAAAGAAGTAGATGGTAGAATGAGCTAAAATTAAAATATCGGGATAAAGATGAGAAAGAGAGAGAGCTCAAAAGAACAGCAGGCAAGGGCAGGCATGGTGGATATGGATCAGAGATAAAGATAACAAATTTGAAAATCTAGAGAGTAAGGAGTATCCTAATAAATCATGACTATGTCCTGACCTATTATTTCTCTCCTATCCCCCAGGCACAACTGTTTGGTTTCTGAAGTCCCCACCTCTGAAAATCATTAATGGTTTGCTCTCTCCTTCTTTGTATGTAAAGGCAATACCCTCAAGCTATTCCTTGACCTCTTTCTCAGTTCCAAAATAGTTCTCTTCTCTTCTGAGTGTTTTTTTTTTTCAGAGTAGATCTTGTTTTTGAACTGAAAAAAAAAAGGTACTATATTGGGTGTCTCAGAATCACACATAATACCAATATTTCTGAACAAACTGTCTTGGACAAATATTGTGGAATGTCCTTGTTGCATTGTTGCCCAAGGTCATGTGTCACATTCTGAAAAGTGAAAATTAAAGTCTGGAAGAAACTCTAAACATATGTACTTTAATTTGTGATATTGAATTATAAATGAGAAAAATGCTCAGAAAGAATTTGCTGAAAATTGTTTCCTCTGGAATAAAATGATAATTCCATGAGTCCTCTAATTGCCTCCAGATACTTGAGCATCCTCTGTCAAAATTGCTGAAAGCCTAACTCTACTTTTAAGAGAAGGCTACATGGATACCAGATTATCACAGGTTACAAGACAGTTTCCAGAAAATGCACAAACTGGCTGTGAGAGGCATCAGTGTTGAAAATGACATAAAGCTTACTTTTTATTTTCATTCATCAAGTTTAAGAAACTTGTTTTCCTGTAATTCACATAGAAAATTCACAATCATTGGTATTTCTTATGATTTCATTTCACTATTTAGTGAAGATTTCTAAATAGGTTTTCCATTGAAAATATTTTTAAATATGATGACTTGCCTAGAAGAGCATGTATTTGTGCTTGAGATGGTAAAATTCATGTAGTTGTGATAACAATTCACTCAGAAATAGAAAATTTAAGGACTTTCATAAATTGTACAAAAAGTATGCTTTTGGTTTCATGATGGTCCTGTTTGATGATTATATTTATTCCCCGAGGAAGCAGTAGTGAATATGTAAGTAGAGAAGCATGTGAAGGCACACTAAATACAATGTTTTCTAGGAAGATAGAACAGTTGCTCATTCGTGCTTACATACTTCTACCTCCCTGTGTGGGCGTTGTGAATCCATTCAAAAATAATGATGTCACTTCCTTTTGCATAATATTGTAATTTTTTCTTTTCAGTGTCTCTCACATTTTCTCTTTTTTGTTTCCTCATTACCACTGCAAGTTATCAATAATGTATGTGATCCTTTAAAAAATCATTTTGACAAGCATTGAGATTGTGAGTTTAAGAACCAATATTACTTTAATAAGGAGGCAATCTGCTTCAAATTTCTAACGGTAGCCAGATGTTTAGATACAACTAATCCACTCCCATTGGTCTTTCATCCCCCTCCCCACTTCTACTGAATGCCTTCTTCCCCAGTCTCTCTCCTTCTTCAATGAATTTTCATTGTGGCCCACTGCATTTAATTAGGGTTGCCTGGATGAGCATAAGTATGGGGTTATTTAAATGAGTGAAGGCAATGTAATAGTGACTACACCAATGTAGAACATGGCATCCTTGTCCCTAGAAGGCATTAACAGTCTATTGCCCCTCAAGGAAGGGAGATTCCTTATGAGTCCTTTCCCAATCCATGATGGAATGCTGATGGCGCCAGCAAATCTTGTGCAGATTGCTACTACTGCTGTGAGTTCATGATTGTGACAGCCATGTCATATCCTGAAGACATCGTTTTCACAGCACTCCTTCTCAACCTCCAGCTCATAGTCTTTCTGCTGCCTCTTCCACAATGTTCCTTGAATCCTGGAGAGAGAGAGAGAGAGAGAGAGAGAGAGAGAGAGAGAGAGAGAGAGACCCATACAGAACTGAGCACTAAACAGTCACTTTATTCTTGGCATATTGACCAATCCAAGTTTGTGTTAAGCACCACTGCCTTCAAATAGAAACTTCTCAGCCCAAGGCTAAGGGCCTTACTAATTTGTGGGAATAAATAAATACATTTAGAAGATCATTTCACATCATGTCCATTTAACATAATGGCAATAGATGACTGCCCCTTAGGGTCGATGTCCTCTTTAGCCATGGACTTTTGACCAGGTTTACAATATTGTATTGTGCCCCTAAAGTCCAATCAGAACATTGTAAGTTACCCCTGTAACAGTCATGCTGCTATTGCACCAGTGAGTACGTCTTGCCTGGTGGGTTGATATTGTAAATCGTAGAGCTCACAGTTGGGTAAGACCATTGATAATGTTCTTCTGCAAAAACCTGCATATTGCTTTCTGACATTGTGAAAGCTAGCCAGCAGGGAGAAGCTTCCAGCCCAGTTTCAGTTTGAATTATCTGTGTCTAATAACCTAAGGGAATGGTCTTTTCAGCAATCGGATCTCATTGTCTAGTTTTATTGGTCAAAAAATGGTCAATAACAACAGTCTATATTATTTTAGGAGCCCCTGGGGCCTCCGTAGCCATATCTTACAAGAAGATATCCAATACTTAGCATTGTGATCTTTGTTTAATAATCCATGATCCACTCAAACAGGGCACCTCCTTTCAAACTCCTTTTTAAAACTAGTTTACAAAATAATAGGTTTCCATATGACTTCTTCATACCTTTGGTTTTCTGGGGGAGTTTTTCGTAAATTTTTGAAGGGGGGTTGGTTAACCCTCCCCCAACCCTCTCATCTCTCACATTCTTCTACCCTCATTGCCACTTAAATCTTTTGATCTCCAGTATTTCTCCATCTTCTTTCATATCATGTATGTTTTATTAGCCTCTTCCCCTCCCTTAAGGCCCTTTCTGCTCCACATAATGGTCACTTTCTATCTTCCTAGCCTCTAAAGGCAGTCCACCAACCTAAGTGTTCAAATCTAGAAAGTACATAAGAGAGGGAACATGCAACATTCATCTTATCTGGCCCTGGATTACTTCACCAAGTATAATATTTTTTTTTCATTTCAGTCCATTTAGCTGAAAAGTGAATAAAGTCTTGTGTGTGTGTGTGTGTGTGTGTGTGTGTGTGTGTGTACATGCGTGTGTGTACATGTGTGTGTGTACTACATTTTCATTTTCATTATCCAGTCATTAATTGATAGAATTTTGGCTTTTCTGAAAAGATGGACAATTATATTTCCACGGAAACTTGTTTGTGGTTGAATGTTTCCCCAGGAAGAGATTAGTCAACTGATTTTAACCTTATAGACATTTCCTCAATTTATCAGGAAGTACAACGTAATATAAGAATATAGAGGCAAGTGTTATACATCCTGAAGACATAGTCTGTGAAACAAAAAAAAAATTATACAAAACTGTTCCACATGAATTTAAAAGTGTATTTTCCTTATTTTCTGCTAATATAGCAGTGGGTATCCCAAATACATATTTGTGGTCAAGTATCAAGGACTTAGTACAAAGTGATGATAATCTTAGCATTCATAGAATGCAGTGCTTGCTTTACTTTACACATGATGTCTATGCTGCTTTTATAACAAATTGGTAAGCTAAAAGAATAACCTTATGTAAATGCAGAATGTAATTACCATTTTCACAATTTTGGTACATGTTGGAAATGTCATTTCAATCAGGGCTAATCATAATATGACAGGAATAACTGTGATACCATAAGTGATAATGTTATGCTGCTCACTTTTTCTAAATTTGGTGGCAAAATATGCAAAGATAAAACTTTCAAAGAGCCAGTAAAACATGTTCAAGAATTTTCCCACTTAAAAAAATATTTTCAGAGAAATATTCGTCATTATAGAGCAACAACTATTTTCATACTTGAGTTATTTTTAAACAAATCCTTTTTAGCACTTTTGTCATCTTCTATGGTCAGTGATAAAAAATAGCATCTGCCTTTAAGAAGTAATAAGTTTAATTTTAAATAGTTTTCCCTATGTTTATGTGGATTCCATATGCCACATATATGCATGTATGTATATATATATATATATTCCATTTACTCATATTATCTAATATATGCTACATATATTCATAGATATAGATAGATAGACAGATAGACAGACAGACAGATAGATAGATAGATAGACAAAAAAGCATCCGCAGGTGCACATACGATGTTTTATAATATGAATTTCTACATATACACTTGAATATAATTTTCTAAATGTCTCATGATTTTTTACTACATATATTTCTTATTGGTAATAAAATAAGGAAGTTAAAAATAATGAGAAGTCAAAACAAAATGAATATTACCATTCATTGCAATATTCACTTGTTATTAATATGCTTTGATGGTATATTGTTATTTGAGTCATGATGACATAATTTAATTGCAAAACTGCTTTGGTTCATGTCTATAATGTTCTTAAAATTTCATATAGTATTAAACAAACTTAAAACTACCTTTAGATGTCATTCTACCATAGTCAGAATGGCTAAGATCAAAATAATGACAACAAAAGAGTGACCTATTATTGGTGGGAGTGCTAACTAGTGTAGTCACTATGGAAATCGGTGTGGAAGTTTCTCAAAAAGATGAAGATAGTCTTATCATATGATCTAGCTATGCCACTTGAGTATATACCCAAAGGAGTTCATATCTTACTACAGAGATTATTTGTCCATCCAATTTATTGTTACTTTACTCGCAATAACTAGGAAATTGAAACAGCCTATCTATCAACTAATGAATAAAGAAAATGTGGTGCACTTGCTAAATAGAATAGTATTCAACTGTTAACAAAAAAAAAATGAAATTCCCAGTAAGTGGATGGAGCTAGAAATAATCATTCTGAGTAAGATAACTCAGATACAGAGAGGCGGTCTTGACATGTTTTCTCTAGCTTTGAACCTTTGGATATGTGTCTTTCAATTGGCGTACCCATAGAAGTCAGGAAACCAGCAAGGGTAAATGTGGGGGATTAAGAAAGAAGAGAGAGAACACAGATCATATGAAGCAGAAAGGGGAAATAATGGAAAAGAAGAGGTAGTTGAGTTGGAAAATGTGAAGTTGTTGTAGAGGAGGGAGTATGGAAAGGGATACTAACACCAGAGACTTTTGAAACCACTGAATGGAAACTGACTAGTCGAGAAGTTTCCCAAAATATATACAAACAAATATAAAGAAAGAGTCCCGGCAGCGTTACCCTGTAATGGAGGAGGGGCAATGCTTCTCCTAGACAGCTAATGTTAGCAAATAAAAAGCCCAGTGTCAGGTATCATTCACCTCTTCTTGAGTAGTTGTTCAGTGGCCTCCCATAGACACCCAAACATTACATTGAACTCAGTCTTTCATTATTCCTCAATTCTCTAAAACCACTTCCAAATTCTTTGCTTTCACATCAAGTTATTTGGAAACCATAAAAATATTACTTCAAAATAATATTTGAGAAACATCATCATACCTAATATCAATATTGTTACTTTGGCAGATTATGTAGGTTTAGTCAGAAAAATATATCCAGTTCCTCATTTTATAAGAAAAAGTATCTGTTTAATTCATTTTATAGTAAGCATCAATAATGTTAATGTTAATAATGATGATAATTATTCAATATGAAATGAATCACAACAATTTACCCTTTGAATGATTATGAACATGGTGAAATACACAATTAACCCTATATATAAACAAAGAATAACATGCTCAGTCTCATTTTTCTATTTTGGAAGACAAGTTAAGATTTTTTTCATTGTGATTTCTCTTTTTCTCATTGTAATTAATTTTTACAGAATTTCATGCAATGCATTTTGCTCATACTCAACCCCTCCTTCCACTCTTCCCAGATCTGTCTCCCTTACCTACACACCCAACATTGTGTCCTCTTTTTAAAAAACTCATTAAATTCAGTTTATGTTGCCCATATAATTGTATATGAGTATTTGGCCATCCATTGGAGCATGGTCAACCTACTGGAGGTCACACTTAAAAAAAATGTCTCCCCTTTTCAGTAGTTATCAACTGCTAATAGCTTCTTAGCTACAAGAGGGACTTTATGTCAACCATGACTCAGAATTTCAGATTTTTTTTTGTCTGTCTTGAGCCTGGGGAGATCTTGTGCATGCTGTTTCAACTACTGTGAATTCATGTGGGTAACTGCCCTGCTGAGTCCAGAAAGCACTGTTTCCTGGTAGTCGTCTACTACCTATGGCTCTTACAATGTTTCTACTATCTTTTCTGCAATGATATCTGATCTATCAGTATGATGGACATGTTCCATTTAGGGTCAGGCATTCCACAGTCAATTATTCTCTGCATGCTTTTCAGTTGTGAGTATCTGTATTAATTACTGTCTACTACAAAAAGTTTATCTTTTTGATGAGGGGTTGACTGATGTACGAATATATGGTTATAATAATCAGTCAGCAAGAGTCAGTTTAATACTATGATCCATTAGAAGATTAGTAGTGTAGTAAATTCTCCCTTAGGGCCTATAATTTGTCTAGCCATAGGTTCTTGGCCCAAGTAAGAGTAATAACTATGGGTTTCAATTCATGGAGCAGGCCTTTAATTTCAATCAGAAAGTGATTGGTTACTCTCATAACATTCATGCTACTGTCATAACCAATGGGCAGGCCAATCATTGTTGTAGCTTCCAGGGTTCACAGCTGGATAATATTGATGATTACATTTCTCCTCCAGAAGTGTGCATATCACACTCTAGAACTATGAAAGTTAGCCAGTAGGAATGAAGCGTCCTGGTGAGTACCAACTTAACATCTCCATATTTTATGACTCAAGTATATGGTGTCTTCAATGATAAAGCCTTAATGTCAAGTTCTAGAAGGTAACTAAGAGCATTGACAATAATGTGTAATGTTTGGGGGATTATGTAATCTTGGTGGCCATCAATTCCAAAGGAGATAACCCATTCCTGGATCTGGGCTTTTTATTTGTTATCCTGTGGTGTCTAGTAAGGTCATTGTAGCCTTGTTATAGGGTAACTCTGTAAAATTTATTGATTAATGCCTTTGTTATATTCTTTTGTTTTCTTTTACATGCTATTTTTCCACTTGGATCAAAATACAATTAATGCATCTGGCAGTGATCCTAGACCTACTTGTTGATTTTGTATGATTAAAAATCTGTCAATAATATCTATTCTTTCTCCATAATAGTTAACATATACACATTCAAAATGGTGATGGCTCTATACCAATAAACATATGTACAACACTAATGACTTGGTGAGCTATCAAAAAGAAACCCATGAAGTTGGGAAGGTGATATTTTAGGGAAAAATGGGAGAAATTGGAAGAGGGCTTAATATGATAATTATTTTATATGTGTATGAAATTTTTTAGATTAAGGGGGAAAGATGTAGTTACTTTAAAATGTTTTTTAATATATGAATCCTATATAGGCAGAAACACAGGTTAAGGTCTCCTTAAGATACTCAAAACAATGTATTTATTTATGTTCTGAATTAATGTGATTTTGCATTTAACACATGTACACATACATAAGAAAATATACTTCCTTTCTTCTGCACTTTTATAACACTTTAGTTTTTCCTATTTTTGGACCAATACACATCCAGCAATGGTTAACTATTTATATTTATTTCAACTTTCTAATGCACAAGGACTTTTAAGAAATGATTGGTTGACTAGCCTATAAGAAGTGCATCAGAAAACTGAAATAGAATTAATATTATATGAACTTTTGTTTTTATTAGTTGATACTCTCATACATGCATATAATGTGCTTTGATCAGGTCCAACCCCTTATTCTCTCTTCTCTCTCTTCAAATTCTTTCACAATCCCCAATAACTTTTCTCTACTAAATGCATCCACCTTTCCCAACTGAGTCTGCTCCTCTAATCCTTCCCATACCCCTCACAACTTTTCCCTACCAACTCCCTCCCCACATCCGCCACTGACTCCACTTAATAGTGCCTGTACGGGCACAAGTATAGAACTATCCACTGGAATATGGGTCTCATCATTCTCTTCAGCGGCCACATCCTTAAAAAAATGAACTCTCCTCTCAGCAAGCATCAACTACCAATAGCTCCTCAACTAGGGCTGGGACTTCCTTACACCTTCCCCAATCCATAGTGGGATTTTGTCTGGCTTAATTTTGTGCAAGTCATAGTGACTGTTAGTTTATGTGTGCAACTGCCCTGTTGTGTCAAGAAAAAAAAAAACTGTTTTGACTGTAGTCATTCACTACTTTTTGCTCTTACAATTTTTCTTCTTCCTCCTCTGCAATGATCCCTGAGACCTTGGAGAAGAGGATATGATATAAGTATCCCATTTAGGGTTGAGAACTCTGCTATTGCTTATTCTCTGCATGTTTACCAGTTATGGATCTCTGTTAGTTTCTATGTTCTACAAATAGAAGCTTCTCTGATGAAGATTGCGAGCTGCACTAATCTATGAGTGTAATGATAAATCTTTAGGAGTCAATTTATTCCTATGTCCATTTACCAGGGTGATGTAATAGGTTATGCTCTAGGGCCTCCGTCCTACCTAGTATCAGTGGTTTGTTAATCCCATAACAGTCATGCTACTACTGTATCAGTGAGCATATCATGTCAAACTGGTTATTATTGTAATTCTCAGAGTTCACAGCTTATTAAGACTAATGATTATTTTTCTCCTCTAATAGCATGCATAGCACCTTTGAGCTCTATGAAAAAGCTAGCCAGTAAGGATGAAACTTCCAAGTCAATACCAGTTTGATTTCTCTTTGTTCTGTGACTCAAGTATGTGTTGTTTTTGACAATAGGGCCTAATCATCAAGTCCTAGGGATAAATAAGATTAATGGCAATAGCTTGAAATGCTACAGTGGTGATGCGGGGAGGGGGGGGACGTCTATCGGACTTCGGTGGCCAACAACTTCAAAAGAAGCAACTGATTCTTGTCAATAAGCTTTTCATTTATTAGCCTATGATGTTAAGTGTGAGCATTGTTGTCCCATTATGTGGTAACTACATTTGATTTCTTTTTATCAATGTATATGTCTATATTTCAGGAAGCTGCAGTTATTTTACAATATAACTTTTCCAGGTTTTTAATGTTCGTTACCCTTGCCCGTATTTCCTCTCTATCAATGGACTCCCACTACATTCAACCCTTCTCTGGGCTTGAATTAAAAATAACCTAGAATCCTATGAGCTACCACTCTATATTTTATTGAGTAACTATGCTATATGCACACTATAGAGAGAGTCTTAAAAAATAATCCATGTCAATTATAGGAAGACATTTGCCTACATGTAGAAGGTACAAAGTAGTCCACGATTCAAAATACATACAATAGAAATCAATTTGAAACATTTGTTGTTTAAATAAGGTTTTCTGATTAATGTTCTAACCTTTAAAAGTTGCTGTTTGAATAATCTTCCCTGTTCCCTATATGAAGAAAACTTCATTCTAATAAATATACAAGAAACCATCTAATTTTCCAATTACACTATAAAATAAATTATATAATGACTTTCTATAATAAATCAAAATGCAGTTGTGGAGTCCAGTCCCAGTGGATACCGCTGTAATACAACTGCTGCACATAGGGCTCAGGGATCATTGAGGAAGAGAGGGCAGAGAGATTCTAAGACCCAGAAGAATGGGGTGTTCTCTGTGAGATTATATTTCCTACAAATGTCAGAATCTATACCAACAGCTTGCTCACACATAAACTGAACAAGCACACCAATACACATTCTGATGTGAATGGGGTGGGCTGGACGTGAGGAACGTCAGGGAAGCTCAGGAGGCCTCAATGCTGTACAAAAAAACTACAGGAATGCTGAGAGCAGGAGAAACAGTCTTCTCTAGGGAAAAGCACACTAATTAGCTGTCCAATAACAACTAGTCATCCCTGAAAACATGCATACAAATAATATTATACACACTGAACTGGTTGCATTTACATATTTAAGAAAATGTGTGTATATGTATGTATGTTTGTATATAACAACAAGTAATGTAAAAAGAGGTCATGAATTTGAAATAGAATAAGGAGTGGCATATAGGAGACTTTGGATGGAGGAAAGGGAAGGTAAAATACTGAAATTGTATTATAATCTCAAAAATAATTGAAATTAACAGAATATGTGTTTATGTTATTAATTCATTTTCATGTAGTTATTACTTTTAATCATTCATGGTGGAACACATATTCCTTATTCCTAATAGGACCTTTGGTACAGGAAGGTACTCTGCAAGCTACCAAAAGAGAAACATAAACACCAGACAACGGAGTCCTGCTTGCAAGATATATTTGGACAATGGTGGCACAAAGCTTGTGGGAAGTAACGAACCAATATCTGATTTGACTTAAGACCCCCTCCACAAGATAGAAGCCATACCTGACACTGCTTGTGTGACAAAGAAGCAGAGACTAGGTAGCAAAGGGACCTAGGGTAAAACTGAATACTACTGTTCTAACAACAACAACAAAAAGTACCAATAAAATGACTCCTAACGATTTTTTGGTATCCTCACAGATCAGTGCCTTGCTCAGCAATCATCAGAGAGGCTTCTTCCCTCAATAGATGGGAACAAAGAGAGAAACCCACAGCCAGATACTATTTAGAAAGTGAAACCTTGGAACACTCAGCCCTAAATGAGATGTCTTTTCAAGTTCCTCCCCTCGGGGCTCAGGAAACCCTTTGGAAGAAGAGGCAGAAAGAGTGTAAGAGCCAGAAGGGATGAAAGATACCAAGAAAACAAGTCCCTCTAAATCAACATGATAAAGCACATATGAACTCACAGATTCTGAGGCAGTGTGCACAAGGCCTGCGTTGGGCTGCACCAGAGCCTGTGACTATATATTATGACTTCCA
>LZPO01099885.1:1017195-1036689 GCA_001675575.1 Neotoma lepida
AGCCCATGAGCACCAACAGAGACAGCCCTCTGGGAGACAGATTTTGATGAATCAGCTCAAATTTATTCCAGAGTATAAAGGCCATATAGAATTGGGGAGCCTGGGGACAAACTCTAATTTGCATTAAGTGGCATGATCCTATCACAAGGCTTAGTATGTGGCAGTAGGGTCCTATAGCAGAGCTCCTAGCACAAGTCTTCTTAGCAGGGATCTGTGCCAAAGGCCAAACTAAAGATGCTTCAGGCATCTGATTTAGAGACAGCTTTTAGATAAGGTCTATCCTCCAGGCCCAGGGAATTCTCCAGATAAGAGTAGGTAGAGAGTAGGAAGCTTTGTTGGGAAGAGAGGGAGTTTCCATATTGCTGAGCTTAGAGAAAGCTGCCAGGCAATGGCAGACTGTGACCTCTAACTAGCCAGCAATGTATTTCAACAGATAATTTTATTTAGAGCAAAGTGATAGCACAGGTTATGGAGGGACAATATTGATGGCAGACTATATGAGAGTATCCAATGTGCTATTAAATCTGTGCCTTAAGTTCTTAATTTTCTTGCAGTTTTTCGTTTCTACATGTTCAAATGATTTTAGTTCAAATGAATTAGTGATTTCTGAAGACATAAACAAGAATATCTATATGCATTTTATACTCACATATCATTTACTGAAAATATATTTATTTTTTAATTGCTGGCTGCTAACTCCAGTATCTATAGTTTCATTAACAGTGATGGTAGCTATTCTCAGCTCTTTCTTGTGATTCTTGTTCAGATCCTCATTTTTCTTCATGATTAGTTGTTTTGCTTTATTTTGATTTAAATGAAATGGCCATTTCCTTGGAATATTATTTATGAGGATTCTCTGTGGCCTTGGATGAAGGGGAACTTGTGTAGAGATGATTTCTATTAGCCTAAGCAAGAACCTAAGGAGTAACCACTTTGGGATCACTACAAATGAAATCAAATTCATGGCTTGAGATTGTGGCGTCTATCCAAATAATCAGAATTTGCACTATAAATCTGCCTTAAGGATATGTATAAGGTGGAAAGGATCAGGCTTAGTTATGTTTCATCATTTCTTTCTGGAATGTAGCCCTTGGTTTTACTAGGTAGAGATCCTTCTAATTTAAAATTTGACTAGGACCTCTTTCTTTGCCTAACCCCTTCTCTAGCCCTGGGTTACCATTATTCTGAGCCAATTCAGGCCAATGGAATTTCCAACATCAGTAAATGCTCTCGAGGAAACTATTTTCACTGGATCACTTAACTCTGAGGTCTGAATTTAGCAGAAAATTAAATGAAAATTTAGCAGAAGAATATCTATCTGTCTTGGAAACTATTGGATAATTTAAAATATTAGCCTGGAATGTTTGCTTATCTTTATTGGGAAGGTTTATATAAATAAACTTAAGTTAGAATATTACTATAAATAGAAGTTCTTTGCTACTTTTTTTCTGTGAAGTTTCACCATCATGTTCCCTATTTAACACCAGATTTCTTGACATAATTTTTCTTTCTGACCATACTTATCACAAGTCTTATTTTTACTCTGCATTTGAAAGTATTGTTCTCTTTGAAGAGGCCATAGCTGAGCAGAATGCATCATGGCAGGGAAGAAATAGAGAACATGGAATTCTAGCACTAGGCTGGCTTTCTACTTTATTTTTCCTTGTATTCCAACTGTGCCACAGTCTGCTTCCCACATTCAGGATCGGTCTTCCTCCAGTTAATCATCTCTGCCAATGCCCTCACAGATTCATGAAGATGTGTGCCTCCCCATCAGACAAAGTGATGATAAAGCCAGCGATGTTCATAGTTCATCTTTTTTTTTCTTTCTTTCTTTTTGGTTTTTCGAGACAGGGTTGCTCTGTGTAGCTTTGGCGCCTTTCCGGGAACTCACTTGGTAGCCCAGGCTGGCCTTGAACTCACAGAGATCCGCCTGCCTCTGCCTCCAGAGTACTGGGATTAAAGGCATTCACCACCACAGCCCGGCTCGTTCATAGTTCATAATGAAGATTAACTACTACATATCCAACCCCTTTCAGTTTGACATCTAAATATATATCACTTTAAACCATAAAATTCTGTAATCTCAACTGTTCATGTCTCTCTTACAATGCCAGACAAATTTAGTCTCTCAAAGAGTCCTCACTATCTTAACAGTTCCAACATTGTTTGAAAGTCCAAATTCAGTGTCTCCTCTGGAACTCAAGGCATACTTTTACCTGTGAGTTATGGTGAAGCTGAAAAACATCGTGTATTTCCTAATTCAGAGTAAACATCTCATTGCAGAAGTGAAGAGTGGTGGTGCAGAAAGTAGGAACAGAACAAAAGCATAATGGGAATCAAGACTGACAAATAGTATATCCTTTAGCTCTATATCTGGCATCTGATACACAAAACTAGGTTTGTTAACCTCTGCCCCTGTGGTTTTGCCAGTTTCTGTCTAAATGATTTGTCAATGGGGTGTTGTGAGCCATTACCTCCAGCAGATACTTTACTTTAGTGTCAGCTGTAACATTCTGGCGTTTCTACGCAGTGTTAATTGTAGCTCATAGGTGCATGTATTACCTTTTCAAAGGAAACCCAAAGGAATTCTGACTCTACTGTACATTGTCTTTTCCTCTCAGGACTTCCTTAAAAATCTAGGTGAAATCCTCCTTTACCCTGTAACTTCTGTATTTTGCATACCTGCAAAACTAGCACATGTTGAAATTTGATTTGCATTATAATAAGAAATGGGTCTTTTCGCACATTTTAAAGTCATTCGGTTTCTGAATACTATTTCAGAATGAAAAGAATGGGTTTAGTCCAATTTTCCTCTGTATACTTAGACATGTTTTGAGAGGGCTCACTTGTTCTTTCACAAATGACACAGCATGAAAACTCTCACTCTTGAACTTCCAAGCCTCCAGAATCATAATCCTAAGAATGCTTACTATTTACAAATTATTTAGTCTATTGCATTTGTTCTAGTTGTATTTCTACTACTGTGATAAACACCACGACCAAAACCAATTTAGCAAGGAAAGGCTTTATTTTAACTTATAGTTGTAGTCCACTGTGAAGGCAAGTTAGGGCAAGAATTGAGGCAGGAACATAAGTAGAGACCAAGGAGGATCACTGCTTATTGGCTTGCTCTCCATGGCTTACTCAGCTTGCTTTTTTATGCAACTCAGGACTACCTGCCTATGGGTGGCACAACCTACAGTTGGCTGGGCATTCATAAATTTATCATTAATCAAGAAAATGCCCTAGATACTTGCCTGTGCTCAATCTGATGGATGTATATTTTCAATTGAAGTTCCTCTTCCCAGATACTCTGGCTTGTGTCAAGATGACAAAAATACTAACCAGGCCAATATTCAAACGTAACAACAGAAAAGAAATTATTGCATGTGTATGATTGTCTTTACTTGTTCCAACTAAATGTCATTTAAATGGTTTGTTTTGGCTTACAGTTCAGAGGACTACAGTCCATCATGGCAGGGAAAGCATGGATTTGTTCCTATCACTGAACAGAAAGTAGCAAATGGCAAGTGCTAGTGTTTAGCTCTTTTTCCTATATTTTTTAAAATAATTTTATTTTTATTTTATCTGCATTGGTGTTTTGCTTGCATATGTCTGTATGAGGGTGTCAGGTCCCTTGGAACTGGAATTACAGACAGCTGTGGGCTACCATATGGGTGCTGGGAATTAATCCCAGGTCCTCTGGATGAGTAGCTAGTGTTCTTAACCACTGAGCCATCTCTCCAGGCCCTCTTTTTACTTTTTTAAAGTTTTTATTCAGTGCCAGACCCTATCACATGGGATAGTCCTTCCAACATTAAAAGTGGATTTTCTCTCCTTAGTCAAACATCTCTGGGATTACCTTCATAGACACACCCCAAATTTATCCTCATTAATTACCTATGTTTTTATCAATTGAATAGACAATCAAAATTAGCAAGTACAAGTGAACTCTTTGTCAACTTGATATCTTGAGTTTTGGTTTTCAGCCTTAGTCTTTAATGACTGAGCTGTTTTTCCAGTCTTCACCATAATATCTGAACACATCACTTTAAAACCTAATATTCTACCCCTGGATACAATAGACTTAAAATATCTCATAATGCAAAAATGCATTCATTCTACTTTCAAAACAAACCATTGTCTGTGTTATTTAGAAAAGTCATCATGTCTTATCTGTTCAAAATTCAAGGTCTCTCCTGACTCAAGGGAATCACATAACTATTCATACCTGTAAAATTAAAAATATGTAAGTTACATATTCCCAAAATACAGGTACATTGACCAGAAAGTGAAAAAGGGTGCCATAATGGGATGGGAATAGGCCAAAGCAATGCCAAAATTCAATAATATGAACACCACAACTTGTAGATCCATATATGGAGTCTAGTGCTGTTGTAGCATTATCTGGGCTCTGACAGCATCCAATTATGATACCCGAAGCAGACATAGCCTTTCGGTAGAGCTGTCTCTACTCTGTGCCTAAACTTTATATTTTAAATATCCCATGGTGCTAGCATCTGTAGCAGTCTGTTGTCTCCATTGCTACTTAGGCTTCACTTTCAAAGCTCTATGCAACAGTACATCAAAGACTCCTTACAGGCAATCAGCCCCTGTCACGTATGATCTAGCTATTGTGACTTTCTGGAACATCAGTGCAGGCTCCCATGACCCAGTAACTCTTGTTGCCATTTTTATGCTTGAAAGGCAGCACCAGGTGAACCATGCTATTGTTAACCTGCCAGGTCAATATGTAGTCTAGCCTTCTTCTGTAATATCCTTGTCACTTCTGAACCTCTGAACCTGGGAAAACAGGTCCATAGCTGTTGTTCAGGAGGGAAGCCCTCTCATTTGGAGGCATTCTTAGTTCAGTATGTCTCCTTTCACACAGATTTCTGCTTCTATACAGCTGGAGCAAAATGCAAGATTTCTCCTCAGTTGTCTTAGTCTCTTTGACAATTGAAGATGCTTCATCTGCATTCACCTTTTCAATAATTTTATACTAGACTTCCTGACCAAACTTCACATTTTTATGCCCTAGTTCTTTATCAATGTAAACTGGAATAAGAGTAATGAACAATAACCATTTTTACAACTTCAAGGTTATGCTGCTTTGAAATTTATTTCACCAAAGATTTATTCTATTACATGTGAATTCAGTCTTATCGAAGTTCTCTAAAACAGTCAGAATGTAGTTGTATTCTTTCCAAAATTATACCATGAATGACTTCTTGTCCAATTTCTCATCAGTAGATCCTATTCTCTTCTAAAACCTTGTGAGCTGAAACCTCACTGTCCTCATTACTATCAGTGTTCTCATCTAAGAATTATCTACAAAAATCGTCTATTAAGTTCTCCTACAGCAATCCAGGACTTCTCTAGCCTTAGTCTTCAGTTCCAAACCCTTCCTCATTCCTAACACAAACCAATATCAAATGACTATAAACCACAAGATTGGGCATTTTTTATGTGGTTTTGTTTATTTCGGTTTTAATTTGGTTTTAGCTTCCACGGCTTCATTTCTAAAGAGCTATTTTTCTTTTTTTAAAGGTTTTTTTTTTTAATTAAAATAGTTATACCACTTCCCCACCCTTTCCTTCCTTCAGCCTTTCCCAGCTACTTTCCCTTGAACCCCTCTCATACCCCACTCTCAAGCTGATAGCCTCTTTTTCTTTGATATCTGTTACACATGTGGGCACTAATTACACACACACACACACACACACACACTCAGCGTTTCTGGGAGACACAATGTCACAACAAACTTTCTATCCTACTCTTAAAATCTTTCAGCCCCCTCTTTTGCAATGACCCCTGAACTTCTCATTCAGGAGTTGTGCTGCAGATTTATCAGCTAGGATTGGGATCTATGACGCTGCATTTTCATTGGTTGTGGGTTTTGTGTAATAGCCGCTGTCTGTTACAAAGAGACATTTTCTTGATGAGGAGTGAAAACTGCCCTTATCTATAGGTATAAGAATAAATATTTAGAATGTAGTTAGAGTGGTTGTAAGTTCTTTCCCAAGAATCATGACTTCACTAGCCCTGAGCATCTGGCTAGGTTTCTAGTATTACTCATGACTGTCTTCTTGTGGAGCAGGCTTTCATTTTGGATCCTGGGGTTCATCTAGGTAATTGTCATTGGCAGACATTTCTATAGAACTGGTGGATTTTTTAGGGGGGAATAACACTGCCTTGATCGTTCATATTGTTTGCATTTTTGCAGTGAGATCTGGAATCTGGCCTTCTTTTGTTAGGCTTTATCTGGTATCAACAGAGCAGATTGGGGCAGCATAGCAGATATGCTGGTTGGCTTAGGCATAGAGATTGGAAACAGCTTAGGTGGAATGAAGTCAGACACAGGGGACTGAGCTGGTGTGCAGGATTTGTTTCCTGTTTCACACTTGGAGTTTGTAGCTAGATGTGAAGGCTGAGGTGGATGTGCGTAGGTCGGGGAGGACCAAGTGAACTCACCTGGCTAGTGGTATAGAAGGGGCCTGAATGTTGGTGTAGGCAGGGCAGGTAATGGCAGAATCTTAGAGGTTGGTAGCAGCACAGGCAGGGATAGCCAGACTAGGCTGGGGCACTGAATCTGGGGTTGGGGGTCTTTCTCTGGGTTTGGGAAGGGGAGGATCAGGCAGAGTCAACCAGCTAGACCCTAGAGAAATAAAATAAGTTTCATGCATATAGTTTTACTAGAATACTCAGAGAAACGTGTAAACATTTAGTTAGTACTTCTATTTCATAGACAAATTTTTCATTCATAAAATAATTAAAAAATAACTTTATTATCTGTAAAGCTTTTCCCAACATTTACTGTGATATACATTCTATTGTGATCTTTACACCAAGGTTATGAATCAATTTAAGACTGCTTTTATATTTTATGTAAGAACAAACTTCATATATTTTATATGTGAAAATATAATCTTATATTTTATACATAAGGAAAAGCTTGGACCAGGGCACACAGCGTGTACACAAGCTCTGACAAACACTTCATTATTATCAGTTAAATTTCCCTAACCATATTTATGTTTCTGGTAGACTGTACTGATTACACCTATAAGATTCAGGTGGCATAAATCTGCAACCCACAACTAGCAATGTAGTCCTCAGTAAAATGCTTTAACAAAGTGGCCAGTGTACTAATACTAATGGTATTCACTATCAAGATTTCAACAGCTCAGTCTACTAATTTTCTACAACACTATAGCTACAATATGTTGAAAGATAAATTAAGGTAGTAAAAATGATGATATAATGATTGGATAGAGCTTGGGATTCAGGAAAACAATTACTTTATAGCAGTAACATGTATCAGGGGGGAAAAGTAAAGATAACCTTCTATCCTATGTTCTTATGTGGGGCTCCTCACACAAAACAATAGATTAACATGAGAAAAAGAGGGCATTGGGGTAAATTAGTTTATAAAGTGACTCTCATAAGCATGTGGACTTGAGTTCAATTCCCAGAACCCACATAAAAATATTTTGTTTTTTGAAGTGTGCCTATAATCCTTGTGTGAAAGAGATAGAGACAGGGGCATCCAGGTGCTCACTGGCCAGCAAGTCTAGCCTCATTGGTGAACTCCAGGCCAGTGGTAGTCATAGTAACAAAGGGGGCTCATAGCATTTCTGATGATGAAACATGAGGTTTTCTCTGGCTTACACATACACGCAGGCACATGCACTGAAGGATGCATACATGCACAATCCATATATTCATACACAAAAATTGAGAAAAAATGAGAAGTGCCAAGAGAAGTTTACTAACACGTATATCTTACATGTAAATTCTAAATACCAAAGATATAGTGGTTAGATTTCAGGAGTAAGCTAAAAACAGAAAAAGCAATAGAGGGAAGACCAGATGTGGGATGACAGCTAAAGTATGGCAAACAATACTAAGACTTATTCTTTCTCCATCACTAAGAATTGCTTGTCATTTTGTAATATTTTTTCCTGGTACAGATAAAGTAATGTCTTTATAATGAATATTTCCAGTATAACATTTGAATTGCATTGAAAGGTCATAAATTCTCTGGTTTGAGAGCTCCTTCTGTGCCTGATGATTCTTAAATATTCATCTCAAAATAATATTTATGCTAAAAAGACATATTTTAGAAGGGCCTATTCTCTCCAATAGTCACAATTTGGAGTGACATTCTAATATCCTACAATTTTAATAGCCAGTGCCATGAAAACAAACAAAAAAAGGTAATCTGAACATTTCTAGGTAGAACATAACAAGTAGAATACATAATTAAATTGGAATTTTGCATCTTAATACTTTCTCATTGTCATATAAATTTCCCTAAATGTATTTGTGCTTCTCTTATAATCTACTAATTATTCCCAGGAAATACTTGTGCCATAAGACTACAACTGACAACTAGCCAGGTAATTTTTTCTTTTTTTGGTTGGAGGAGTATCAGAAAAAATTTAATTAATAAAAGCAAGCATGATAGCCAAAGTTAAAGTGAATGTAATATAAATCGTTAGGTTAATTGGCCAGAATTCATTTTAAATTGTTATTTCAAATTATTTAAAATACTATTAATTGACCCCCACTAGCTGCAACATTCCGGAGAGCAGGCCCTGCATCTTGCCAGGGCAGCACAATAGAGCCAACCCTGTTAGTGCAAGTGTGGGTGAACCAGCCCCAAAGTCCTGAGCATGGGAGAGCTGTCCTCATTACCCATCTGTCTTGTGGCAGCATGGGGGGCGGAGTTTCACTCCCCACCCACCGCCCTTCCCACCAATGCCTGGGGCAGCTGGGAGAGCTGGCCCTGGGGGCATAAGAGCATGAGGGCTAACTCTATTAGTGCAGGTGTGGGTGAGCCAGCTCTGAAGTTGTAAACATGGGACAGCTGTCCCCATTTCTCGTCTGAGAGAGCAACCCGACAGCTGCCCAGGCCCAACCCAGGGTTATTTATGACTTGGACTGCCCTACCATCCACTGCATCTATGACCTGATGGAGCATGTGAAGAAAGCTGACCCACAGACCCAACGTTTCATGATCTCAACAACACAGGGCAACAACAGGAAACCCAGGAAGAGTCCTAGTGCGGACTCAGCATCCATAGTGTAATAGAAACCAGAGGCCTCAAACCAGATCAATGACTCTTTGCAACAAACTCTTACAAGTAAAGATTATGGACAAAGGGGTCTACTGTGTTACTTACTGTGTCCCACTGCAGCTTCCATTACGAGATTTTTAGTTTTTTCCCTTTATAAATTTTTTTCCTTTTTTCTCTTAAATTTTGTTTTATTTGGGGGCGGTGTACGGGGCAGAAAGCAGATGCAAAGGGACAGGAAATAAATAGGATCAAGATATATGATGTAAAAGACATAGAATAAATACAAAATTAAAAAAATAAACTAAAAATAAAATACGAATTATCTGAGAATTGAATACAATATATTTTGATCATATTTTCCCCAACTACTCTGTTCATCCCATATCCCCCTACCGCTCTACTTACCCCAGCATCATGTGCTCCTCTTTTACTTTAATTTAGTAATTGTTAACTCAAAATCATGCTTTCTATATATTTCTGGGTGTGGAACCATCCATTGGAACATATTCTACCCACCAGGAGCAACACCTTTAAATGAAACTAACTGCCCCACCAGCACTAGGAGCCATCAATTTCCATAGCTCCTTGGTTAGCAGTGAGGGCTCATGAACTCCTTACCAGCCCATGCTTTGTTGACTAGCATGATCTGGTGGAGGGAACCACAGCTGATTGAGTTCATAGGTAGAGCAGTTCTGTCGTAGCCAAAAGACACCGTCTCCCTCCAGTCCTCCCTGAGCTCTCACTCTCACAGTCCTGCTTCATCGTCCAGGATGGTGCCTGAGCCTAGGGGAAGAGGTGTGGTCTAATGCCCCGTTTTCCTTAGAACACTCCATAATCACATACTCTCTATGCTGTGGCCAGTTGGATTTCTGTGTTCACCATCTATTCACTACATGAAGAAACTTCTTTGATGAAGTTTGAGAGCTGCACTAATTTACATTTAGAGAGACAGGAATTTAGAGGACACTTTGATACTATGCTGAACACATGAGCTCTCCAACCATGAGTTCTTAGCCAGATTATCAGCATCAGGCATGTGTTTCCTCTTGTGAAGTAGGGCTTAAATCCAATCAGAAAGAGTCTGGTTACCCCAACAACATTCATGCCACTCTTGTACCCATTGGCATATCTTACGATGCTGGTCTTTATTGTAGTTCACAGGGTTCATAGCTGGATCAGATTATTGATGGCTTTTCCCCCAAGCAGCCTACATAAGACATTCCAATACTATGAAAGCTAACCAGTGTGGAGGAAATTTCCTTGTCAATACAAACTTGATTTCTCTCTGTCCTGTGAGCAGTATGTATGGTGTATTTAGCAACACGATCTTGTCATTAATTCCTGATGGTTAGCCAAGAGCAATAATAGTAGCCTGTATTGTTTTGGTGGTGTTCAAGACACCTCTGAACATACAACTTGAGAAGAGGTATGCCACACCTGGCACTAGGTTTTTTACTTGGCAACCTATGACTTCTGGAATAATCATAATTCTCTGTGATGGGTAACTCCAATTAAACTGTTTTATATGAGCATGTGTGTGTGTGAGTCTGTGTGTGTGTGTGTATGTGTGTGTGTGTGTGTGTGTGTGTGTGTNTGTGTGTGTGTGTGTGAAGCTTATAAAATAATAAGTTACCATGTGGCCTTTTCAAACACACCTTTGGTTATCCCTCTCCTAACATTCTTCTCTCCCCTGCCCTTCCATATATATCTCTTCCTATTTAAACCCCTCTCTTCATTATTTCCCCCTTCCCCTTCATATTGCCTGTGTTCTCCTCTCCCTTCTCCCTTAAAGTCTTTCTTCCTCCTCTCCACCCATGGGCCCTTTCTTAATAAGTAACAGAAGATTTCACAGAGCCATAAATTCAGAGTGGAAAAAAACATTATCTTTGTAATAGAAGGATGTATTCAGAACAGTGTAAGTCTTTCATCATTTTTACAATGAATATAAGAATGCTTTAAAATATTCCTAGAATATGATGCTTAGATAAAATGGATTTTCCATGATTAGTTTGATAGTTAAAATACAGATTTCTGAAGTTTAATTTTGGATACACTATTTTCAGTCAATTGATATTTGTGCAAACATGTGCGTTAATTCATCCATTCATGTATATCTTTATACTGAGAAGCTGTTTAGCATTATTTTCAAGGCTATCCCTGTATTTTAATATATATACATGTTGTATATGCCCTTTTATCCCCCATATTATTTATTTCATTTTTCTACAGTGAGGCAATCAATATTCAGGGTATTTAATGTGTTGTTAGTAAAACATTTGTGGTTTTACTTTGTATACATATTAATTTATATAAATTAATTATATTATGGACAAACAGTTTTCTACATTATCATTAATCTCTGTTTTTATGGGGAGAGAGAGAGCCCATTTCTTTCTTGACACCAGGTGTCTTCCTCCTGTTTCTGGATGACAGCTTCTCTCACTGAACCTAGAACTCAAATCATCTAGACGGATGATCATTTGCCTCATATCCAAGTCATCACAAATAATAGTTCATTGAATAGTCTCACAGTTGATTTTTAGGAGTAAGACTTTCTCTGGGATATAAACCAGAGAGTCATGCGGCTGTATCATTGAAAAATGTATATTTTTGTGATTTTTCAGGGAATTGCCCAGTTTGTGTTCCTACTTGCAGTACTTGATGGACTCCATGATACGTTATTCCTATTTGTCACTGAGTAGTATTTTGTTTTTTTTACCAGAGAGTTATGTTTAATATATTTTAACTCTAAGATTTGTAAAGGTGTTCTAAACTGTAATACTTTCCTAATAAGCTCTTATTACTATCAATCTACTAAACATTCTTGATAAAACTTTTGATACTTCATACTTTGTTAATATGACATGAAAATGACAAACTTAGTTCAGGGGGACAGATATTCTAGTGATTCTGCTAGATTTTATACTCACTGATACATGATCCTACATGTATTTCATTTCTAATTAAAAATGTTTCAAACGGGAATAATGGAGTAGAAAGTATCAGAGGACATGGTAAAGAAAGGAGTATGGGGGGGAGTGACTAACATTAACCACCTTTGAAAATGTCACATGGAAGCTTCCTAAAACACAATCACATAAAAGAATTCACTGGAGTTACTCAAAGACCAGATGGCAATGCCTCTCCCAGATACCATTGGCTATTATAGAAAATACTCCAGTGGCAAGGATGGGTTAACTCTTTTTCAACTTGTTGGTCAGTGATGTCCATAGACACCCAAACATTATAGTTTGTAGCCATTGTTCTTGATTACGCTTCAGAACTTAATGGTAAGACCCTACTGCTGAAGACATCATCATAAAACATGGAGAAATCAAGCATCACATCATAACCCATATATACACAATTATTATCATAAATTAATATATAACTTGTAAATCATTAAATGATTAAAACATTTTACCCTGGATACTTTTAATAAGATACCTCAATTTAAGTTATAGGGTTACTTACATTTAAATTAAAGATAATAAATAACTACTTTGATATAAATTAGTATTAAACTCACCTTTATTCTAAAAGCCTCAATGGATGGAAAGAACACTAAAATGTATTTGTACTACTTTTCTTTAAAAAATACTGTAGAGATAAAGATTCAATATGCCATATTAACAGCCATATAAGAGCAGAAGTGTGAATTACATCAGTTCTAAATCTTTTAGTCAACTATTGACCTAACCTTTGTGAAATGCACCTAAGAATTCAGGACTGCTAAAGAAATGCCAAGCAACAAGAAGATAACCTATTCAGTTGAATGAGATGAAACTGAAATGAAAAAATCTCTCTCTCTCTCTCTCTCTCACACACACACACACACACACACACACACACACAGTGAGGGGAGGGAGAGAGCACATTAATATGCATGTGTACATGTACACAGTAACAGATTCACAGAACAATTATGATTATTCTGATAGTTCATTCCAGTACTATCTATTCCATAGCAGGCTGAAGAAATTAATCTCACCAGTGATTAGAAATCAGTGACAATATGGTTGGATCCTTCAGGAAGAGGATCTTCAAAGGAGAAGGGAGAAACGATAAAGGGATTAGAGTAACCATTCTTGGTTGTAGAATCATTTTTTGGGGGAAAACTGTCTGGGTTCTATGAATTGATGTGGGTAAAGGAGGTTTGATTTTTATGACTTACTTCAGAGGGAAAAAAAATGGGAGGCTGGAAACCAGGCTAAAAAGAAGACTGAACTTCCTTCTGATTCTTTCCAATTCCCTTCATTTCAAAGTACTCTGTGGCATATTTGGGGTATCATCTTCTGATCCACAAAATCTCCCATGATTAAAGAAAATATCATGTACTCAACTGTTTTATAACATGAAAAAAATTGCAGTTATTTTTTAATTTACTTAAAGATTGTTAACCGTGCAAATCTCAGGATACAGATGGAATAGAGTAGTCAGGAAATAATTATAGGGGTCAAAATTAAATTAAATTAGGAACATATTCATTATAACTCACATATTTTATTATTTTCAACATCATTTTGATGTACAAATACTATAATTTTAATAGCTTTAATTTATTACTTTGATCAAAACATTTCAGTGCTGATTTTTCTGTTGGGATTACACTATCTAGCCTCATTAAGGAGTTTAAATTTACATTCACTAAGCAAAGCACTAAATTCAACTCCAAAAGTTTATCTATTTTATGTCTTCAGTTGCTCACCTATTTTTCAAATGTATATTTGGAATGAATATTCTTTATTACTAATGTTAGTCTTCTCATTTTTTTTTCATCTACCAGACTAAGATTTTTAATTGAAAAGTATTTCCATTTTCATGTAATGCTCAGATTTTTATATATCATTCCTAAAGTGTTTGCCCCAAGATGATAAAGTATGCTGTAGACGAAAGTTTGTCCGGTTTCCCCACCCGGCTCCCACGGCCCGCTTAGACCCAAATAAACACACAGAGGCTTATATCATTTTTAAACTATGGCCCTGGCAGGCTTCTCGCTAGCTAGCTCTTATATCATAAATTAACCCATTTTATAAATCTATGTCGCCACGTGTTCCACGTGGCTTTACCTGTGCGCAGTTACATGTTGCTTTCTGGGCAGCAGAATGACGTCTGTCCCTGCTCTGCTTTCGGCTTCTCTTCCCCTAGTTCAAATGTCCCGCCTAACCTTATTCTGCCTCACCATTGGCCAAACAGCTTTATTTATCAACCAATCAGAGCAACACATTTTTAGAAAGCCATTCCCATCAGTATGCTATGCTCTAAACCATGACACTACATTTACCTGCCTGAAGTTTAACTAATTGCTAAAGTGACAGAGGATAGATACAGATGGAATTGGAAAGATTAGAATCTAGTTCTGTGAGAACTGCAGCTCTCAGAGGTAATACTTGGTATATCCTTGTGCCCACAACAACCATTCGTTCTGTTACACAAGCTTAACTAAGTGCATGTATTCTCATTAACATGCAGTTGTACTATAATGTTCTGATTCTCTGCCCGTAAGTGAATCTGAAAAGACTGTGTCATCCCCCTACACACACACACACACACACACACACACACATTTCTTCATTTTATGCATATATTTTGCTTTTCACAAATATAAAATTTGTTAGCTGAAATACCCATTTCTCTATAACAAAAGGATAGCAGTCTTAAAAGTAGAAATGCCACTCAATATGAAAGTAGTGTTGAGTATATTAAAAAAAAGTATTATCCATTTAGTGTTTATCAAATAAAATTTATGTGTACAGACATTTTATTTTCAAGCACACACAGGAAGAAAACCATGCATTTTAAATATTAAGAATGGGTTGAGAGTTCCAACATTTTTGTTGCCTATTACAATGAAATCGTGTGCTAAGTGACACTCTTAAAACAATAGAGACAGCATTTGCTTATCAGTTTAATTGCTTTGGATTAAACGTTGAAATATATGAGCCAAGAGAGCTTATTAAGCTGCCATGAGGACAAGTGATGCCTAAAAAGTGACATCACATCAACACTCCATCTGGAGGTCTGCTGCTATTTCCGTCTTCAGTCCTAAATTGCGATTTTCCTAAAAATGGTCATCGAAGGTGTGGACCTTTGAAATATAACAAAAACGTTAAGCATGAATTGTGCCTGATGAATACAATGTGGTTTCAAAGTGAAAGTAGAATTTTTCTCTTTGTTAATATCTATTTGATATTAATACACTAGAAGACAAACTTTGCAAAAGATCATCTATTTTACTCATACATCTTCAGGGATTCTACATAGTCTTTCCAGTAATAATCAAAAATTATTTCAAAATTATGTGTGACTGAGTGAATGAAGGTATACCAATACTTTAATAGTTACTATAAAATCTTTCAGATAAGTAGTAGCTGGGTAATACCGGTTTTGATTTGTGTCTGCAAGTATATCCATACACTCCTCACAGATCAGAAATATTGTGTCATTACTGGCCTTAGCGCTGTTGTAGCTAACTACCTTGAGGCAGGTTAGGTAAATGGGGCCACATGTGAGAAACCTTTATTTGTAATTCAGAGATTGTTCTGTTTTAATGCTTTACTGGGGACTCATACTAGAGATTATCATTCCTTTGCTGGGTCTAAAGCTTCAGAAAACCATTGACACCTCACTTTATAAATCAACAGTTTATACAGAACTCCCATTCATTTGCATTGGAGAATTTTCCCAACTTCCATGATCACTAGAGTGATTTTATTTTACCAGTTAGAGTCGAATACGTTAGAGCACCTAAAATATAACCTTTAGATTCAGTGACAATAATAGACCCTTCATTGCTGCTTTGTAGTGAGTTTATTTGGTGGAATGTCCAAGCAGCTAGAAAATAGTATCTTAAAAAAAATTCTTTGTAACAATTTTATGGAAAAAGTTCCTTTAAGTATCTCCACTTTTTATATGAAAAACAAGATACATGAGGCATGGGGAGGTTAAGGGACTTACTAATAGCTGGACAGGAGTAGAGTAGGTTTGGAAATTGTTCTGGTTGTTTGTTTTGACAGAGTCTTACTCTAGAGACATGTAGCCATTTCTACTTTTCTGTGAGTGCATAGGCAATTGAAGTTCCCTCAGGCCTCTGAAAATGAAGCTTTTTGTATGAAATATTTATTTCATTGTTGTTTTCAATTTCAGCTGTGGTTGAAAAATATATAATGTAAATTTACCATCTTGCCCGTGTGCAATTCTGGATTGGAATCCACCAATTCTAGGCAAGTGCTGAACACCCCAGCCCAATATTCATTTTAAGTGTAAAGTTAATAATATTGAATATATCCGTATTTCTGTGCCACAGGGCTCTAAAACGTTTTCATTTTAGAAAAGTCTCTATACCAATGTCTGTTTTGTAAATCCAATCATACAAAACAGAGCACTCTAATCTGACAAGAATCCTCCAGACTATTACAACACAATATATCAATACTCAGAGAAAGGGGAACACTGCTCTATTTTTATATATCACTGTATGGCCAGAATTCAAGACTGCTAAAAAAAATGGAGAAGGACTGGAATAATTTGAAATAAAAAGTACTTTGTCATATTTTATTGTTCCTCAGTCTGAAATTTGAACTTTGACTTTTGCAAAAGAAAAAAATTTGTTATCATTCATTAGGATGACCTATGATTAAATCATAATTTCAGATTTTTTATTAGTTCAAAGCTAAAAATCCAAAAGGAATTGTATTGTATTACCTATAATTTCCATTAAATGCCTCTTGACATTTTAGTAAGACATTAAAAATAAAAATTTGAGGATATAAAATATATTACATTTATATACAGACTTAGGTAGTATATATTCATAGTTATATTTAGGAAAACTTTAGTCAACCATATAGAAATTATATATAAATAACTGCAAATTTGTATAGTGTCTATTAGAAAATATTAAGAAAAGTAACTGAGAGTGATATTTATATTAATATGCATTATTTCTACAGCATTAGTAACAAATTTAATATACATTCTGGATTATTATATCACTACACTTTTTAATCCTTAAAAACACACAAGATAATTAAAAATGTGATGAAATACAGTATGCCAATAAGTCAGAGTACAACATGGTGGTGTTTAGGCAGAGAAGTGGAAAGGAGTTTCCCATGGGATTTTTGCTAGTAACATAGGGATGTGAGGATGTGTGCGGTGCATAATGATAGCACCAGTAGATTCACACCCCCAAGCCAAGATGTGAATATGAATGTAGCAAGAGATGTGGAAGACAGTCCAGATTACAATGGGTAACCTATGATCAAACAAAATAGTTTTCAGTTGATACCTAATAGTATGGTAATATAAGGAAGGATATGAATCAAAGAACTGTGAATGCTAAGGATTTCCATAATAATACAGGTGGAATATTTTCATCATCAATTCATTAGCTAGTGTGAAGATTCATAATGGCTCCAACTTCTTTGCACTGTCTACTACCATATCTTGAAGATTATTCAATTATTAAGACACTCATGGAATTTCCTTACAGATCTCTAAATTTCCAGAAAGTGGAGATGAAGTGGGAAGTACTTAGAATTTTAGATTTAAAAAAATCATTTGAAATTGCTTGACAAGTAATTAAAATATATTGTCATTTATTTTAACAGCAAATATTAAACATTCTCATAGTCTCAAAGAAATGACTAATGCCAATATTATTTGGACATCTTAATTTAATGATTATATACCAGTCAACCAAGGAATATCAAACATTATAATACAGTTTTCAATAAAATTAAATAATTATGTATTTTCACATTTTGATAGTTCATTCTTTTCCAGAAATGTTCACTTACAGAAAAATAGGAAAGGAACGTGTTTGAGTGACATACTTTTTATAATTATGTACGAAATATTCATATGTAAAAATTCATGTATGACTTTACTGCAGATTTTTCAGGCAGGAAAAATTTTAAAGATTCATTTATTTTTATTTTGTGAGTATGAGTGCTTTTTGCGTTCATGTTATGTATGAGCACCACATGTGTGGAGTTCCTGAGGGGGCCAGAAGAGGGTGTCAGACTCTGGAACTGGAGTTAGGATGACTGTTAGGTGACATGTGGTTGCTGAGAATCAAACTTAAGTCACCTGGAAGAGCAATCAGTACAGTAAACCACTGAGCCATCTCTCCAGCCTCAGCAGAAAGTTTTTTATTTGGTTCCTCAGTTTCCTTTCTTACTCTACATTCCCAAAACAGACTGTTAAAGATTTACAGAAATAATTTAAATTAGGAAAAATATATTTAAATGTATTTTATATTACAGTTATTTACAATCATTTCCCTATAAGTCCTTGTCCTTTGTTTCTTTGGTTCATCTAAACTTCTTTTTAACTTATCTGTTAATTATAAGCCAAGAAACCTTCACCTTTTTTCTTTCACGATTATTATCATGTCTGATGGGGAGAAATTAATTGAAACAGAATAGAGAAGCAAGATGAATGGCAGACAGCAGGTGCATTTGTATATTATGAAGTGTTCTCAAAATAATAAACACTGCATGAATAATGCATATGAAGAATATTGTCTGGCAAATAACATTAAGAGTCATATATCCAAATCATTCCTCAATTATTCAAAAATGAAAACCACAGTGTCTAATACTTTTAGTTTTGTCAGACACAGAGAATTCACCCTAGAGGATTCAAGGTAGACCTAGAATGACTTCTTGTTCTTAATAGAAAATTTAAAAAAATTGAACACATGCAGACACACAGAGAGAAACAGACAAACAGAATATTAAGATATTCAAATTCCTTGCTTAACATTTTATTAATTTCCCATGGCATATTTACAATTTATTCTAAAGTTGTATTTCATTTTTGTTACAAAATATTATTGACATTTATTTTATATCTATAGTTTATTTTCAATTTATGTCTGCTCTGTTTTCAAATAGTTTACATATCTATTTTATAAACATTATACTTCAATTAACTGAACTTAAGAGGTATATATTACTGTTCACATTGTACATATGAAGAAACAAACTTAGAAAAGTCAAAAGGAAGAATCAAGGTAGTAAATAAAACAGAACTGGCCTTTGACATAATAATGACTTGCATCCGAGTCCAATGTTCTTAATTAAATAATTTTCATATTTATATTTAGGTACTATAGGGAATAAAACAATAGGAAGATAATGACAAACCTAGGTCTGTGATTGTATATGATTTTTTTTTCCTAGTAAAGTAGTGCAATGGCCCATTTTCCTCTCCTCACTACTTTGTAAGGAACTACTGGCAGTTGATAGCTTCCAAGGAAGGGACAATCATCATTTTTTGAGTGTAGACACTGATAGGTTTCCCATGCTCCAGTGGATTAACCTGCACCCATGCAAGTATGTGTAGCACTAATGGGAGTAAGTGGTGGGGGAGGAGGAGTAGGAGGGAGGAGGGAAGGGAG
>LZPO01099885.1:1043353-1085106 GCA_001675575.1 Neotoma lepida
AAACCAACAGAAAAAAAATGGATCCAAAGAAAAAGCACATGTGGTGGTATTTTTTCTATGTCCCCCAATAAAACTTATCTGGAGATCAGAGGAACAGGTCAGCCACTAGCCTTGCAAAATTAGCACATGCCCTTAATCCTATCACTTAGCAAGCAGGGTCTGTCTGCATCCCTGTGACTTCTAGGTCACACTAGGAACAGTCAAGCGTGGAGACACACGCCTTTAATCCCAGCATCAACCATAGAATTCTGGAGGACTATATAGACAGGCAGGAAGTGACAGAAGTGGGCCATAAGAGGAAGTGATGTAACTAGGCTGAAAGAGCCAATGAGAGAACAGAACAGAAAGGGATATAAAAGTGGAGGTATAAGGAAGTGGAACTCTCTGTCCATTTTGGAAGCCGTGGCAGCAGTCTAAGGTTAGGCTGGTAACTGTTCCTAATTCCTCTGATCTCTGTCAGACTTTCACCCCTATCTCTGCCTCTGTGTTTTATTTAACAGGACCATTTAGAAAATCCATCTTACAAGCACAAGAAATGCATGCAAAACTGACACACACACATTTATATACACAGAAAACCTATAAAGACTTAAAATCAAAAACCATAATATATAAGCAAATTATTTGTAAGGTTAAAAATATCCGAACAAAACCTGTGAGACAAAATCCTTCAAAAATACCACTGTTTGTTTTGTATTGGCCATCTATTGCTGGGCGTGGGCCTGCCCTTACATGTGATTTGTGTACCCAGTGAGACTCCATTGAAGAAAACTAATTTTGCCTTTGCAAATGGTTATTAATTAGAAATAGCTTCTAGGTTAGGGATGGAGGCTTGAATAGCCTTCTTCTCTCAGCACTGGAATCCCATATGATTTAGACCTGTGCAGACCCTGTACATGCTGCCTCAGCTTCTGTGAATTCATATGTGTGTCAGTTCTGTTATGTCTAGAAGGCCTTGTTTCCTTGGTGTCTTCCATTCCCATTGGCTCTTACACTCTTTTTGCCTCCTCTTCTACAGAATTCCCTGAGCCCTGAAGGGAGGGACTTGATGAAGATATCTGATTTAGGACTGAGTGGTTCAAGGTCTCCACTCTCTGCATATTGTCTAGTTGTATGTCTCTGTATTTATTCCCATCTAACTGCAGCAGGAAGCCTCTCTGATGATGGCTAAGCAAGACACTGATCTATAGGTATAGCAGAATGTCGTTATGAGTTGTTTTACTGATACATTCCTTTAGCAGACCAGTTGTAATTTGTTTTCTCCTACATCCATGGCCTATCTAGGCTCAAGTTCTTGGCTACTTGTAGAGTGTTGGGCATGGGTTCTGTCTCATGGAGTGGGCCTTAATTCAAATCAGATAGTGGTTGTTTATTTCCACAACTTCTGTGCCACTATTGCACTAGTATATCTTGCAGGCAGGTCACCACTGTAGATTTCAAAGTTATTAAGATGGCTTGTGTTAACCTTTCTTTTCTGGTAGCATGCTTAGTAACTTCTACTGCCATGAACACTAATCAGTAGTGGGTGAAGGCTTTATGTATGCATCAGCTAGACTTCTCTGTATTCAATGAGTTTTGTAGGTGTCATCTTCAGCAGTAGGGCCTTACCATCAGTTTGGACAGCAACCAATAGCCTTGGCAATAGTCTGGCTTGTTTGAGGTTTCCATGGGGCCCGTTTGGTCAACAACTAAATTAGATGTGACCCATTCCTGGCACTGAATGTTTCATTTGGTGGTAAGAGATGTCTAATTAGAGTTTTGTCTCCCTCATTATTTGGTGATTCCAATTTATTTTTCTTTCATATATGTATTATTAGCTTCTACTGTATTAGGTTTTAATACAACTCCTCAAATTGCCCTGAGGTTTAGCTGTGCCTCTCTGTATCCCCTCCCCTGCCCTGCTCTCCATACCACTTCACCATTTGATCCTCCCATTCCAGTCCCCCAATCTGTCCATAACTATTCTATTTCCACTTCCTAAGGAGAATCTTCCCTTTGTCCTCATCCTTTAGTCTATATCTAATCTCTGTGGTTATAAGGATTGTACCCTGCTTATCAAAGACTTAACAACTAGCATCCATATGTCAGTGAACACATACTGTATTTGTAGTGCAGTTATATCAATAAAACCATCACATACACACACACACACACACTATGCCATATATATGTACACACATCATGTACAAACACACACACTATACATATATAATGAAATAAACGAAAATATAAAAATATTATGTGCCTTTAAATTTATACAAATTTACAGATTGTGGCTTTAAAACTGACCAATGAACTTTAGAGAGTTGACTATGTAAAATAAAGATGAATAGACCCACTTTATTCTTTAAAGAGACTGATTAAATCCCTGATTTTCTTGTACAGCATTTCATGAAGTGATAAAAGATTGCTGAGCATCATGGAACTGGTATTATTTCCCCAGAGAACCAGGGAATTAACATAATATACAAGTCAAATGTTTAGTGATGCTGTTAGAGGATCTATTTAATAATCATGTTACTGGTAGTTTTGTTAATGGAAGAAAGACACCAAACCATACATTATCATGCAGAGAGGGAGTGATTATAAAGTAATTGTAGTTGTGCTATGTTAAGATATTTCATAAAATGATTTTTAATATACTTCTTCAGCTAATCAGATATATGCAAATATTCTCCTCCCATTGCTACTTTTTGCCCTGACCCTTTTCCTGTACAACCTATATTTATACACCAGAATCTGTACTTCTGCAATGTGCTCATCCTTTTAGAACAAATACTTTTACAAATCCTGATACCACCAAATTCAAAATTGTCCCCTACTTCAAAGTAGCATACTGCTGAGAAATTTTTGGGAATACCAGTGTATTCTATGGACTTACAGAGCCCAATATGAAGAAATTATTTTCAATTTTACTATGTTGTTTCATATCAATTTCTTAATTTTTTCCAAAATAATTATTAGTTCCCAATGTTTATGCAGGATTCCGGTGTGGAAACTTTTCCTTCAGAAGACAGGACTCAAAAGCCAGTGCTCTCAGAAGCCAGTCCTTTATAAATATGTAAAAATATACATTAGTAAAATGATATGATGAGTTATATTTTATTAAGAACTGCCACATGTTCGCTTTCAGTTTTATTAGATTTTAGAGAATTTAAGAACTTAATTTTTTAGAAAAACAATCCAAGCTGTGTTGTCTTTTGTCTTTCTCCATTTTACAGTACAAAACAAACATAAATTCACATGTTGAAGGTGGGTTGTTTTCTATTATTTTGTACAAAGAACAATAAATTATACAGTTACAGCAAAAATATATACAATATATTTATTATTTAAATATAATGTGTATGGAAACATTGATGCATGCTATCCTAGTACTAATTCTTTCCAAGAGAGCAATGAATCATAAAGACATAAGTTCTACTCTCATTTAGGTCTCTAGTTGGTTTACAGAACCGATAATTCATTAATCTTTTCAGGTGTGAGGTACCTCTGCTATGATGCCATGATATTGAAAACAAAAACAATACATATTTTATACCTAGTATATACTATTAGGGTCATCTGGATCAGAAAACTAGATTGTTTTCTGCTTTCTTCAGCAGCAAAGTTAACTGGGTGTTTTCACTCACATTTAAACAACTTTGTTTACATTGAATACATTGAAGTTCTGTGTCACCGTTGAATGAACAACAAAAAGATGAGTCATGATTCAAAGTTTTGGCCTAGACTGCAGAACTTCTCTTATGAAGAGTTAGAGGCAAGTAAATGGCTGATAGTGATTTCTATGTGTGTTCTCCTTACTCCGTTTAGCCCACTCTACTGAACATCTGAGAGCTAGCATGTTCAGTTGTGCAGCTAGGTTAGTGATGATGCAATGCAGCCAGTGTTTGATGTGTATAAATTCCCCTCAGAGAGATGAAATGTTTATGCATGGGTCACAAGTTGCTTACTACTTATTAGCTCTTCTCAGCAAGTAGGGCAAAAAGTAATGGCTGGACACTACTTTATTTTTTACGATTTTATGTCACCTCCTGATGAACAGAAAAAAGTAAAGTATTAAGCATTGAAAGTCATTTAAAAATACTGCTATCCTAGAGAGCCTAAAATTCTAGAAATTGTAAATCAGCAGTCACCCCACAGAGACAGGGATTGAAAGTCAGGAACATGAGGACAACTGAGGACATCCATTTGAAGCCACTTGTAGAAGAGTCAGCTGAGCTTGTGAAAGAAAAAGAGGTAACGACTTAATAGAGAGTCCATGTTCTCTTTAACCTTCAGTCATTATTGTTTAGCCCATTCAGTTATTCCCAAATGAGAGAAAAAAAACACGATATAAGAACTTAACTATTTTACTATGCTTTGCAGTATTTACACACTTAAAAACTAAAGGCATCACATTTTTTAATCTACTCACTGAACACATCTGTTGGACTGCAAGGCAAAGTAGAAATATAAAGGAAACAAGATTAAAGGACACAGTGGCAATAATAAGGTCTAACACTGGCCAAAGACTCAATGTATGGCAAACACTATTCTAAGATCTACTCATGTTTTAAGATGTTGAAATTCCACAACAATATTTTTCCCTTATACAAATAAGAAAGAGGAAGATGAAGGACCCAAATAATAGTTAGTAGTCCTGGGTTTTCAAATATTGAATTAGAGTGTGTGTCCCTAATATTGGAAGAAACCTAAGGTTTTTTTTGGGGGGTGGGGGAGGGGGTCGAGACAGAGTTTCTCTCTGTAGCATTGGAGCCTCTCCTGGAACATGCTCTATGGACCAGGCTGGCCGAGAACTCACAGAGATCCACCTGCCTCTGTCTCCCAAGTACTGGGATTAAAGGCGTGCGTCACCACTGCCTGGCCAAAGATTCTTGTATCTAAAAAGGTTTTGTGCAAGATACAAATTTAGAATATACTGATTCACTGCTTAGAAAGGTCTGTGTTCTTTTTCTCAAGACAGAAAAATGAGTTTATTTAAAGCCTATTCCATATTCATTAGTAGAATGAAATGCTGCCTATATTGAACTTCAAAAGTACTTCATGGATAAACAATGTAACTACATTTTGTTTTTAATTTACTAAAAAAGAATCAGTGCTTTATGAAGTTATTAAATCATACTTAATAGCTACTTATTTATAATAAAATTAACAATTGAAGTTGCTATTTTTATATATGGATTCTGTAATATAGATTGAACTTTTTGAATAGCCTATTCTTATTTATATAAATCACTTTTATTATAAGAAATTTACAAACAGAATACACTATGCAGGTAAATTAATATAGTCAATGAAATAAACACTTGCCCATATACAAAGTCTATGCAACTCATCAAATTGTCTATACAATCAGAGCAGCCATTTAGAAGCTGTGAAACTTCACTTTGGATTTTACACTCTCACTGTCAATTATAGTTTTGCATTTATCCACTACACACAGAGATAGAAAATGCACTAATAAAAATGAAAAATTAAACTAGGAAAACAATTTGCTTTATATCCTCTTCCACAACTCTGCTCTTGTCCTTCCTCATCACCTAATATTTATCTTCCTTTGTTCTCCTAGCAATTCTTTACTAACTATACTTCAGACAAGGGGTTAATATCCAGAATTCACAAAGAATTACAGAAGCTAGATACCATGGATATAAAACTACCAATCAACAAATATACTAATGAATGGACAATTAAAAAAAAAGAAACACAAATGGTCAATAACTATTTTTAAATATGTTCAACATCCTTAGTCAATAGGAAAATACAAATAAAACTACTTTGACCAACCACATCACCCAAGTCAGAATAGCGACCATCAGCTAATCCAACAGCAAATGATGGAGAACGTGTAGACAAAAGAGGAACCTTTATTCACTGCTGGTGGAGATACAAATTAGTAGAGCCATTATAGAAATCAATTTGAACACTCCTCAAAAATTAAAAATAAAACTACCATATTCCTCAGTTGTTTCATTCTCAGGCACGTGCCCAGAGAATTTCATACTCCACAAGAGAGATGTTTGTACCTCTACGCTTATTGCTGCTTTATTCACCATATCAAGAAAACAGAAACAACCTAGTTATCCATTATCAGATTCATAGGTAATGAAAATGTGTACATTTTTAAAATGGAATGTTATTCAGCTCCAAAGAAAAATGATATAACAAAATTTGCAGAAATATAAATGGGTTAGAACATGTATTAGTGTCTGTATTCTTCAAAATGTCTATAATATAATGTGTTTTATAAATATATATTAAATTGAAGCCTAAATATTTTAAGATACATTGTATGCTAATAAAGTTAGCCTCTTCACTTAGATAATGACTTTTTCTAACAAAAATATCTTACAATGATTTGAAAAGAATATATTGGAATGACATCAAATAATACATTAGCCACATTCCTAGCAGGCCTCAAAGGGGGCTACTATCTCACTTTGGTATAAAACTTGAGCTAAGATTTCACACGTTTATTTTATCTCAGAATTATTTCTGTTTTATTATTTCTCATACTGAAATATTGAGTCTACTTTTCATATAACCAATTAAGAAAAATTCTACATCTTCTGTGGCTCTCTATTTGTTCCTTACCATTACATTGTTTTAACATCTTAAGTACATTTTGAACTTGACCCTTCTTTCTTATGCCAGTATAACTGTTAGGCTAACGTTTTTCCTAAATGAATGCCGTTCTTTCCATTTTGTTAAATTGCATTCAGGTTTCCTTCCTTCCCATCTTATCTACTTTTTCCATTGCAATAGGAAAAAAAAAACTTTTACACAATACAAATTTCATTCTATCCAATGTCGAGACTACCTCTTAGAAATCAGTTACACGTCTTTTAGTCTGGCTCCTGTGAGTCTGTCTTTCTCGAGTCCTTTCTAACATATCCACTTTTCATTCTTTCCAGGCTTTGTGCACAGCATTACTTAAAATTGACATTTTGATGATTGCCAAATTGTCATTCATTCTTGTAGACAATCCAAGTAGTTAGGAATCCTTGTTTCTTTTTATTGAAACTGTTTTGGTAGTTTATATGATTTTCTATTACATATTATGTTAAATTTCTATTGTTTACATACATACCTTTCTTCCTTGTTTTTAAGAGGCTAGTAACAGAAAATTTATTATCATTTTAACAAAATTCATGAGCACATGCTCTTAGGATCGTTTAGAGCTTTGGATTGATGTTTATAAAGGTCATTGGTTTTACCTGTTGATGTTTTAAATCAACTTGTAAGGTAGTTATTATAGGTAGATATCAGTGTTTATATTCAAAAAATCTCTAAGTTATTGTAAATATTTTTGTTACTCAATAAAACAATGAATTACTAATATACCTATGTTCTATCCACCCTTGTGGCCATGATTCTCATTCCCCAATTTTACAAAAATAAGTGATGGCATTCAAATACAGAATTTCAATGATCATGTATACAATGAGTTGTTGGACACTTACCAAAGAAAATGGTCTTTACCAACCTTTGAATCCAATGCTTTTTTAATTTCTCTCTCCAGCAGCACATAAAATATACCATATTAAATATCCAGACATATAAATACTAAGCAAAAATATAACAATTTAGTTACATATTTATTTGTTCCCAATTATTCAACAAAACTTTGATCATGATTTCTACTCTAATTTTTTTCTAAATTTTAACTATGATTTAGGATTCAACAAGATAAAATAAGATGCTGACATATCTCCCCAGTTATGTAGTATCCATCAATAAAGTATTGGCCTTTGACCCAACATTGTCAAGATCTTAAAGCAAATGGACATGTATGTGTAAACACAGCTGTTTATTTCAGTACTTTTACCCAAATTTGATTTGTCCCACACTCATCAATCATTTCCCTTATGCAGTCTAAAAGTGCCCTGGGAACTACATGGCACAATTCTTATCCCACCATCGCATTTAATAGGCCAGTTGAACCCCTCTAGCTCTCTGTCGAACTTGCCAGTTTTATCACAAACCTGTGCTGGACTTTTTTCTGTCCAAAAGCTTCCCTTATTCTTTTCAGTTTTCTACATAAAAATATATCTATTAAATAATTTTTTCAATTGTTTCAGATTTTTTTTGTAGGAAATGAATATAATACCCATGTCTGATTTTATAAGACAAAGTATTGTGTGGTTGGTAGATAGTAGACAGTCCTTTGAAATAAGCCAAGGAACCAAAAAGAGCAGTAAACAATAGAAGTTTTCCCTTTTTTCTTTCTTTCTCTCTTTCTTTCTTTCTTTCTTTCTTTCTTTCTTTCTTTCTTTCTTTCTTTCTTTCTTTCTTTCTTTCTCTTTCTTTCTTTCTTTCTTTCTTTCTTTCTTTCTTTCTTTCTTTCTTTCTTTCTCTCTTTCTTTTTCTGAAAAAAATAAGCAGTCTGCATCGCATCCTTTCCTTCTCATTCACAGTAGGTCACATACACATTCTGCTCTATTCCAGGAACTCCACATATTGTATGAAAGTATCCATCTCGCTGACAGTAGGAGAAAACGACACAGGACTCTGCTACAATTCCAAGATGAAGTACTTTGAAAAAGCTGAACTCAGCAAAAGCAAGGAAATTTCATGCCGAGACATAGAGGACTTTTTATTACCGACCAGAGAACCTGAAATCCTTTGGTACAAGGTATGGACTTTGGAAGATTTTATTGCCTACTAATAATTTAATGTGCATCTTATTCTAGAGAAATCTGGATGAAAGATTAGCTAAGATATACCTCATGTCTTACAGAGTGCTATAGTTAGTTGTGCTGATCATTGCAGTTTTTTTTATGAGATTTTATTTATTTTTATTTTATGTGTAGGAATGTTACCTGAATGTATGTCTGTGTACCATGTGCATGCAGAACCTGAACAGGCAATTAGAGGATATCAGATCCCTGAGACTGGAGTTACAGATGGTTGTGTGTGGCCATGTGGGTGCTAGGAATTGGATCTGGGTCATCTGAAAGTGCAAACAGTGCTTTTAACTGCCTAGTCATCTCTACAGCCCCTGGTCAATATAAGTTTTAAAAACCATATGCGTTGATAAATAAAGTTTTGGTTAATATTTGCACTGTTGGTCTACTATATAAGCTGTTGCTTTTGTATTTAAATCTTGCTTATATCAACAACTGTTTCACGAATTTGAAAACTGAATTAGGTGGAACAATCATTTCTAGGCTTAGTATTACAGCATATCCCAAGGCAAGAGAGAAACAATAGTTATTTTCTTCTCTGATATATTGGTACCCTAATTTTAATGGGATATTATATTGAATGGTCATAACTTTATCTATATTATAATCATTTCATATATAAATATGCATAACATTGGAAACCAGATAATATTACAATAGTAGCATTTTCTTCAAAAAGAGAATAACCCAGTCCTCTTTGGCCATTACATTGCTCATATTCATTAGTCTTCCAAAACTGCTTATGGTTTTAAGTTTATTTTTACCACCTAAGAGTATTTTTGGTTTTGAACATACTCAAAAGTGCATATAGAATCTGTGAGTGTTCATATGGAAATAGTTTGTTCACAGATTAAAAACTCTTAACATCATTTTCTTTGTCTAATTGGTTGGGAGTTGGATTTTAAGAAACTGGGCTTCATACCACCTAGCGTACACCTGTCAGAATCAGAATGTTAACCCTTGTAATTAATTGCCCGTTAATTAGAATAAAAACTATTAAAAATAAAACACGGAACCTGAACAAGTTCAAAAATATTCCTTCAAAATTAGCAGCATTCCTCTCAAAGGCTTAACTTTGATTCTGGATCACAAACAATGGAATCTCAGAGCATCCCGGGAACTGTTGAAAGATTTTTCGACTCTGCCCTTAGTTTCCTGTCCTGGACAACGTCAAATATCACTAAGTTATTAGCCCAACAGGCTTTGTTCCTTGGGAATGAGTTTTGTTGTTTTAATTTTGATAATTGAATACATGTCATTTGTGACATTCTGTTGTTTGCCTGTCTTCCACAGGGAACCTTTAAGAATATAATGAAACTAAAGTTTTCTAAAATCACATATTTTTTTCTAGCATTTATGTATGAACATTCTAAACTTGAGCCCTTTTTGTTATTTTATGAATAAGTTGATATATATTTTTCCTTATCATTTGCAGTGAACATTTTAAGTTTTTCTGAAGTATGAGAGTAAACATACGTACATGTGTACCTTTTTAAATATTAATTCAATAAATTCAACTTCAATTAAAGTTTCCTGGTTTCATTTATATATGTTGTCACCATTGCAATAGTCATTTAAGCTATAAAAAGCATCATAATAGAATGATATCTAGTAACACATATATATATCATATGATACTTTATATTTTTTAGTCATGATTTAACCTCTGCCATATAATAGTGGACATTAAGAGGCTAACTCTAAAATATAATACTTCAATAAAAAATGTATGCAATTATGACTGTTTATATAACTAATATAAGCAAATATGCATATTTTGGTTTGAAATGAGTGAAAAAATTCTACACATAATTACATAAGGCACTGACCCACATATATTATGGCCTGTAAAAATTTTATTTGCCAATAAATAGTTTTATCTGCATATAGTTTCCAAAGAGTTAAAGCAATTTTGTCCTCATCCTATCAGTTTATATACTAGTCTGAAAATAGGGATTTATGTTTTGGGAAAAACAGAAATCTCTTGACTCAATAACCTTACCATCAAAGAGATTGTAATTTGGTATGTCTATTAATAATGAAAATGGATATTTATGGTATATGGCAAATGAAGATCCCTCATTCACTAATAATCAGATTGTAATCTAGTATAGTTCTTATGGAAATCATTATAGATATTTTTCAAAATGTTAAGAATAGAACTTCCATTACAGAACCATACCACTCTTGGGATAGACCCAAATAATCCTATATCCTACCACAAGATACATATGTATCCATTTTATTGCTGCATTTCCACAACAGTAAGGAAATGGATCAAGTATAGATGCCCATCAACAAATAAATGGATAAAGAAAATGTGGCATATATATACAAGGTAATTTTGCTCGAGCATAAAGGAAAAACCTTCAAGAAAATAGATAGACCAAAAAGTATATTAAATGAAGTTATCCCATCTTAGGAAGAAAAAAATCACATTTTCTCAGATATGCAGGTTCTATTCCTGTACATGTACATCTAAATAAGAGTCTGTGAGAGTGAGCATAGATTAGCAAACTAGATAGAATTGAACAAGAGGGAAGAGGTATTGCTAAAGCCAACTAAGGTAGTCAAGGTAAGTTAAGAAAAGTGACATGGCAGTAGACGAGAGGCTACTGAGCATGCAAGAGCACAAAGCAAGAGGGAGGGCGATGGAGAAGAAGAGTAGACAAGAGAAACAATAAAACAAATTTTGTTTAGAAAATGCCATAATGAAAACTAATTATTTGTGTGTTAATAGAAAATCAAAAGGCCCTATATACAAAATGAAAACTAATTATTTGTGTGTTAATAGAAAATCAAAAGGCCCTATATACAAATGTTAACTGTTTCTTCACTACATAGAGGTTCTGTTTTTAATAACTGCAGCAATTATATTTTGGTATAAGTATTGGAACAGAAAACAATATAAAACTATTTCCCATTGTTTATTAATAATACATTTTAAATTTTGTGCAATGAATACCAAAATATAGTCAATTTCACAGTAATCCTCCATGATTCATTTGCTTTTAAATTTTATGTTGAGTGTGATTAACATATACCTATTAATGTATCTAACAAATCAATATGTATCTACTAATGTGACCCTAAAACTACTCTTCAAGGGGATGTTCCTGATTTCCAGATTTGAAATAATGTAATTGCTTAGTATTAATTCCAAAATTTTAGCTCCTGTGAAAAACAATGTATATATTATGGTTATGCATCAGGCATTGTACTGCAGGTCTATAATCCAACCATGAGGCAGGACAAACAGGACTTAAAGCCTAATTTCAGTTACATAGCAACGTAGCAAGTTCAACGCCAGCTTGGTCTGTAGGAGACCTTGTGTTTTTTGTTTGTTTGGTTGGTTGGTTTTTTGTTGTTTTTGTTTGTTTGTTTGTTTTATGAAACCAAAATTACTGCTTTAGTGGTTTAATTTTTTAACTTATCATATGTACTAATCAATTTTACGTTCTTTGTGTAGGAATGTAGAACAAAATCATGGAGACCAAGTATTGTGTTCAAAAGAGATACCTTACTCATAAGAGAAGTCAAAGAAGATGACATTGGAAACTACACCTGTGAATTAAAATACGGCGGCTTTGTTGTGAGAAGAACCACTGAGTTAACTGTTACAGGTAATCACCGTCAGTATTTCATTTGCAAGTAAAGAAACTGCCTCGTGAGTCAGTCTCAGGACTGCATGTTGATGTTTTTTACCGTGGGTAAGGAAATAAGCACTCAAGCAAATGCTAAGTGGATTCCTATAGGTGAGATTGATTCCTCCTTGTTTTTAAATCATCTTGTGCTGAAATACATTTGAAAGGTTAAATAGAATATGTTTAGGGAAATATACAAATGTTAGCTTTTGAAAGTACTTGAAATAATGAGTTTACAATTTTTGAAGATTATGCTTGTACTTTGTAGTGGAATTATTTTTAGGAACATTTTCTAGAGTAATGAAATGGAATACATGAAATCTACCTCTGTATTTATGTCTTGCTGAACATTAGACAAATTACTCTTCTTTTTGACTTATTTATCATTATATAGATGACATACATGATAGAAATGCAAATCAAAATGACTCTGAGATACTATCTTACACCTTTCAGAATGGCTAAGATAAAAACACTGATGATGGCTTATATTGGAGAGGATGTGGAGAAAGGGGAAAACCCCTCCACATATGATTTCATAGACTGAAAAAAAGAAAGAAAGAAAACAATTTCAGACAAAATCATTTAAAAATGTAAGATTCATTTTTAAGGATCACAGAATCATCCTCACATCTTGTGAATATAGAAAGTAGAGTACTGCTTATTAAAATCAATGTACAATTCACCAGTCTAACAAGTTCAGTTGAATTATTTTAAGTTCCAGAGTGTAAGTTCACTAATGTATAAAATGATGAAAATGAAATTTGCCATATAGGAGATTTTCAAATGTCAAAATAGTTAAGTTAATATGTATACAATAAATTTGCAATGAGAAAATCCAAACGTTCAGCAATTTAGTCATGCAAAGAATTTTATTCACGATCATTTTTTTATTTGCAACAATAATCACTTTTGTGAAAGTTCCTCATGGAAAGTAGAAGGGAAGCCAGGACAAAAAAATGAGAAATTATAAATATTTGCACATTCTTTATTGAAAGAGGCTCTTGATGACTTTTTGGGGCCATATTTGCAAAACATTTTTAGAAGAGTACAACTTTAATTTCATACCTTCATTGATGTTTGTACAATAGCTTTCTTTTATATGAAACAAATATCTTTTTGATATGCACATGTATCCATGCATCATATAAGAATCCATTTCTTTTAAATCTTGAACTATGAAATAATTTGACTCAAAACTGCATTGTTTCCTAGAGCTTATTGCTAAATAGCAATTACTCCTACAAGGGGGAAATTCTTTACATGGGATACACTTTGGTAAAGGCTTTGATACATATTGGAAACAGTAAACAACTGACACTTGCAATTTATGATAGACTTGAATAGTCAACACACATTTAGTCTCTAGTGTGTATTATATACCCATCATAAGTATGTGTATTTGGTTTGCAGTTTGGCTGTGTGTAATAGATCAGTGTACAGAAAAATTCAGAGGAGCACTTTATCACTTTTATTACCCTTGTTTTCAACAGTTCAGTGAAAAATATGCCAGTGTACACAATAAATATTGAAAATTTTCTGTTCAATTTTTAGCTTACAAAGTATACTGAAGTAGCTTTTCTAAACATTAGGTATTTAGAATACAAGAACTTAAAATACCAATGAAACTGAAATCCTGAATAAAGATGGTATTCATTTATTGTCTTAACTCTTTAGAAAGGAAAGTATATCCATGGTAAACACATCTTTCTTTCTCTAGAAACACTAAGATTTATAAATACAATCCATTATGAGGTAATTAGAAATTAAACATAGTGTCTTGACTGATAAAAAACGTGCATAGGAACATTTGGTAAACCTAAGAGTAGAACTTTTTACCTTTATATTGTTTTACAATTTTCTATACTGTCTGGATTTATACAAAAATTTCCAATTTTCTTCATATGGAAATGAAGAATACTTAAGTCTGGATATCCAAGAGAAAGTTGGTGATTTTGACACAAATCAATTATATTAATAAGTGGTCTCACTGTGATAAATCTATGCATTCCTGTATTATGCATTCATCATGAACAAACTCCCTTCTATTCGTCTTTATCTGGTATGCCTTGTTCAGCTGATACCCCATGTAGGCCTGCTTTTTTCTAAATGGAAACAGAGGAGAATGAATGTGGGGGAGAGGAGAGGAGAGGAGAGAGTGGAAAGTGCATTTGGTATGTACTGTATAAGAGAAAAAAAAAGATAAAGGAAAGAAAGCACGAATTAAACATGAATATACACATGTATCTCTTTTATATGATGACTTTATTTCCTTTGGTCATATACCCCAGATGGGGAGAGCTGAATCATGTCATAATTCTACTACAGTTTTTGTTTTGTTCTGTTTGTTTTAGCAACATTCATACTAATTGCTACATAGGTATTCCCCTTTCTTCATATTCAAGCCACAATTTGTTGCCCCCTCTCCCTCTTGTCTTATTCTCAGTGGGGTAAGCTAGCATCTCAATGTAATTTCAATTTGCAGTTCCTTGAGGGCTAAAGGTATTGAATATCTAAAAGATATTTCTCAGCCATGTGTATTTTCTCTTGTGAGAAGCCTATGCCTCAATTAAAAATATTTTCTTCATTTTTTAAATAATTGTATCATTTCCCTATCCTCCATCTAAGCCCTTCTGTATATTCTTCCTTCCTCTCTTTCAAATCTTTGGCCTCATTTTTTATTAATTGTTATTGTGTATATATTTTTTCTAGGCCCTTCTTGATTCAAAATTTTCTGTTGAATAATTATTTGTTATTCTAATAGCCTACCTTTATAAGTGAATGATCTTTCTCTCTTACAGCTTTCAATATCCTCTCTTTAATCTCTATCTTTTAATGCTTTAACTACATACACACACACAAACACTATATATATACTGTCTCTTATACACATCTAGATGTGTATAAGAGACAGATGTGGAATTGGAAAACCAATTGGTGTGTTCAGAAAGATTATTTCTCATACTGTCAGAATTACTTAGCTGCCTGTAGCTCTTCGTGTAGGGTTGTGGCCTCAAGGATTTTCTCTCAAACTCTTTAGCTTGTCCATTTTTGTTGTCCTTGTTAAGGTCATGTTTTGGCAGTCATGTTGATGGAATGTTATGCATATAGCTTCTGATATTCCCCTACCTTCCCCACCCTAGTGGACTCTGTCACTCTTGAACCATATGCCAGTATAAATTTTTTATTCCTTAAGTTGTTTTTGGTTCTAGTATTTTGTCACAGGAACAGAAATTTATAATTCAATAATTTTGCTGGGTATAATAGTCTGAGTTAGCAGTTGTGGTATTTCCAGACATTCTAAGTATCTCTTTCTAGGCACTGCAGGATTTAAAAGTTTCTGTTAAATGATCACTTGCTATTCTAATGGGCTTGCCTTTACAAGTGAATGACCTTTATCTCTTTCAGTTTTCAATAACCTTTCTTTATTCTACATTTCTCAATGTTTTAACTACAATATGTCATGGGGAATTTCTTTTCTGGTCCCGTCTATTTGATGTTGTATAGAGCTCATACATATATAGGCAACTCTCTAAGTTTGGAAATTTTTCTTCTGTATAATTGAAAATGTTCAATACACCTTTGCTATCTTCTCTTTCCTCCATGCTCACAATTTAAAAGTTAAGTATCTCCACAATGTCCAAAACCTTTTTCTTTTTCTATTTTTAAAAAATAAATTCTCATCAACTTTTACTGCATGATCAAATTTCTCTACTTTGTCATCCAGTTCTGCTTTTTTGTCCACATGATCCAGTCTGTTGATGAAGTGATCACTGAAGTTTTTATTTGTTTAATTTAATTTTTAATTTCCAAGCTCATTTTGGTTTGGCTTTTCTTAAGTAATTGTACCTCTTTATTGAATTGTATTTTTGTATCATGGATTGATTTCCACATTTCACTAAGCTCTTTGAATTTATTCTTTTGTATTATATTCATATCCTCTTTTAGTTGTTTACTCATAGCTTTAATTATTTCAATTCTTTTTCTAGAAGATCTAGGTAGCTCTCATTGTTCTAGACAGCAGTTTCTATGCTTAGTCTTCTTTTGAGAGTTTACTACACTCTGTATAAAGAGAGACTATCCAAAAGTCAACATGTCCTTTGTTGGTCCTCTCCTCTGCTGTCTTCTCATATAGCTCTCCAAGTCTACTGACTGACATTGAGGAAGCTCTGATCAACTGGTGGCAGGGAGATGAAGATCTGAGAAAGCTAGGTATGCAATGAGGAGACCTCTGGAGTCAGAAGGGGAAGAACTTACCTGAGAGCACTGGAAAGGGAGATCACAGAAAAGCAGGCAGCTTATAAAGTAGCAATGACTGTGCCTCTCATGGTCGTGAGAGATCCCAGAGGAACTACGAAATCTGGAAGCACTTGGAGGCAAGATTCAGGAGTTGCTGGCAGGACAAGTGAGGAAGAATGATGTCTGCATTGCAGCTCAGAGAAACAAGATTGCAAAGGAGATGGACTGCCTGGGGTAGAAAGGAGCCATCTTATCTAGTCATATGGGGAAGGAGTATCTTGGAGTAGATGAGCAGGCCTGTGGGATGAGCAGGTGCAGACCAAATTGGTGGCTCAGCATGGAAGGCAAAATTAGAGGCATCAACAGAAGTGAACCTTTTTTTAAAGAAAGAATACAGATCTCTCCTGCTTATGAATCTGATGATTCCTTAGTGATCCTAAGATTTGACTCTGTTTTTATTTATAGACTTCTATTTAGAATTATATAATACTTTTATGAACAATAATAGTGTTTTAGTTAGGATTTTATTACTATGGGGAGACACCATGACCATGGCAACTTTTATGAAGGAAAGTATTTAATTGGGGCTGTCTTACAGTTTCAGAGGTTTAGTCCATTACCTATGGTGAGAAGCATGGTGGCATGCAGACAGACATGCATGGTGCTGGAGAGGTAGCTGAGAATTCTACATCTTGATCTGCAGGCAACAGAAGGAGACTGTGTGCCACACCTAGCATAGCTTGAGCATGTGAGAGCTCAAAGCCCGCTTCCACAGTTCTGTACTTCCTCTAACAAGGCCAAACCAACTCCAACGAGACCACACCTCCTAATATTGCCACTCCCTATGGGCCAAGCATTCAAACACATGAGTCTATGCAGCCATTCCTATTCAAACCACCATATTCCACTCTCTGGCACCCATAAACTTCTAAACTAAATTGCATTTAGTCCAACTTCAAAAGGCCCCATAGTCTGTAATAGTCTCAAACTTACTTAAAAGTCTAATCTTCATAAGAGTGAACACTAATAACCACATGACAGAGTCAACACTAGGCTGTTTTGACATTTCTTCTGCCTAGGGAATTAATCCAAATCTCTTCACTCTGGTCTCAGGATGACTATTTGGATAAAGGCAAATACCAGCCACATTCTTCACCAAAATATCACAAGACCATTCTCTAAGCCACATACTAACATTCTTCTCCTCTGAAAGCCCTTGAGACAGGCCCCTCAGTACCACTGTCTTCTATGTCCCTAAAAGGATTGCCCATTGAGGCCCACATAAAGCTCTCAACTTCTTTTTTCTACTACACAATCCCCAAATCCATATTCCTCCAAACAAAAACATGGTCTAACCCATCACAGCAATACCCCACTCCTGGTACCAACTTCTCTCTTAGGGTTTTATTGCTGTGGAGAGACACCATGACCACAGCAAATTTTATAAAGGAAAACATTTAATTGAGGTTGTCTTACAGTTTCAGAGGTTTACTCCATTATCCATGGCATGAAGCCAAGTGGCATGCAGGCAGACATAGTGCTAGAAAAGGACCTGAGAGTTCTATGTCTTGTTGATATGCAAACAGCAGAAGGGGATTGGGTGCTTCACTGGATACAGCTTGAGCATATGAGACTTCAAAGCCTACCTCTATAGTGCTACAAGGGCACACCTACTCCAACAGTGCCACACCTCCTACTAGTGCCACTCCCTATGGGTCAAACATTCAAACACATGATTCTGTAGGGGCCATTCCTATTCAATCCACCACAGATGGCGAGTAAAAAATGTGCAAATACTCAAAATTCTATTGATATAAAAGGACAAATGACAGATACATTCCTTACACTAAACTATCTTATATTTAAAATATAAATTTAGCAGTAGCCCTTTTCCAAACTATTTCTGAAAATGTCAATATAGAAAAAATGTTGTATGTGGAAAATGATCCACATTAAACCTGAAAATCTTGAAATAAATGAGATTTCTTTGGATTTTCTTAAAGTTTTTGTCAGTAAAATACTTTGTTTCTTTTGAATCTTGCTAATGTACACACATACATTTGCACTTGCACACAAATACACTCACATATACTTTCTTGACATACAAGCAGGAATTTTGTACCTTTTTATAATTTTATCAATTTTACAGTATTCTTTTTTTTTGTTTGTTTGTTTTGGTTTTACAAGTCAGGGGTTCTCTGTGTAGCTTTGCGCCTTTCCTGGAACTCACTCGGTAGCCCAGGCTGGCCTCGAACTCACATAGATCCGCCTGCCTCTGCCTCCCTAGTGCTGGGATTAAAGGTGTGCGCCATCACCGCCCGGCCTCAATTTTACAGTATTCTTGAAAATAAATTTATTAAAATATTTTCAACTTGATTAAAAATAAAACAGTAACAAAAATTAATGGAGCCAAAATTTATGAGCTCATATCTTGTACTTGCTTCCTGTATGATTTGGGGCAGGCTGAAATTTTGTTAACACAGATAAAATAACCTTCATTTTCTCTCCTTCATTTCTGTGTATTCTAATACATTTAAAAAAACTATTACAAAGACTTTTGCTTTGTTTCAAAATTTTAGATTTTGACATAATTTTAAAGAAAAATGTGACAAAATTCAAATATAATGGAATCAGTAAGAAAACAAGCTTTGTATCTTAATAAGAAACTAAGGATTCCAAAACATTCTGTAATACTAGACAAATTATTTATTCAGTATACACAAAATATCTTCTCTATAAAACATGCATGTAGACCATTATAAAGTCTACATTGGTGAACATTTTTCAAGACAGCACACTAAGTCCATTGGGATGAAAGTAGTCTGCCCCACAATAATCTAATTATAATACCTAGGGCCCGGCTTTAAGGTAGTTAGATACTTATTATTCAGGGGATTCTCTTCTAGTATGTGTTTAACTGAGATGCAGTTAACAGTTTAATATTACTCTAGTATATTATACAGTTACTATGCAACAAATTACAGATTATTTTTTTCACTATTTATAGTAATGTGCATAACAAATACTAGATATTTTTACTTATTTTTGATATATTGGGTTTTACAATTATGAAACATGGTCATAGTGCACCTCAAGACAATGATGCCATATTGTAATGACTGTAATGATTATTTTTAGTAGACATTTGCTAAAGAAATTCTTCTTCTCTCCAATTATGAAGTATAATGTTTTTCCCACTCTAAGGGTTCGGTAAATAGCTATTGAACATACCAGCAAGGCAAAATGTGAGAAGAGATGGGCCCTCTAAGGTGGATGTCAAGAATAAGTGAAGTTATCTGGGGGGAAAAAGTGGTTAAAGATGTAAAGTGCACTGCTATAAACAAAGACTTACTAACAATGGCTTAAGTGCTACTGATTCTTAAAACTTTGATGTTGGACCATACCTTTTCCCATATAGTCAGTTTGCTACAGACCAAGTGAGGCACAGCTCTGGCTGTCTTCCTTGACATTCAGACATCCTACTTTCCAATAACTTATAATGGATCAGTTACACACAATTCAATACAACATGTTCCTATTTGGAGATTAGTTTCCACAAGTACAAAGTTGAATTTCCTTTATTTTGTCCTAAAATGCTTATTTCAAACTTGAAGGAACTTCAGTTATTCCATGTAGCTTCTGATCATTCTACGGTCATTTCAGACCATGGTCAAAAACTCAGCAATACCATCAACACACCCCTTGGTCACTCGAACTGCTCTTCTTTATTGACTTATTCCACTTTCAAATCTTTCTTGAAGCATAACAAATGGTACTGAACTCGGTTTCCAAGCTGCAGTTTTGATCTATCATTGTGAGGTTGTTTTCTGCTGTGCTGGAGTCTGCCAGTCAGTCTACTATATCTCAGACTGGTTAAAAGATCGTTTCTTGATATTGTTCCATAACTTTAGCTTTTATAGCTTCCTCCTATCATGAGGAGCTGTACGCACTCCGCCCTGCCTTGGCTTTCATTTGTTTGGGTGTTTTCACATTCTGCAGTGTGAACTGTGTTTTGATTCAGTGCCCAAATCAATTTTCTATCCAAATTCTGTAAAGCATCTTCAGCATCACAAAGATCCTATTTAACATAAGAAAATCTACTTGGACATCAGGAATGAGCATCATGTGGAATATATACATCAAAAATAGGACTATAATTTCAAAATCCCCATCATAAATCTTCAGACCTGATATTGTCTGCCAGGTTCTTGAAAACAAAGAAGTGTTGGTGTTGGGGGATGGCAGGGCAAAAATAGTAGGATATGACAGAAACATTAGTATTGGCTAGCATTGTTAGTAGATTTAGCAAAGTGTCCACAGCTCCATTTTCTCTCTCTCACTCTCTATATGTATGTATATATACTTATATGTAATATATATACATATTTTACTTGCTCAGAGTATGAACATGATACATATATTTTCTTTGTCTGATCTAAAAAAGTATATATGGGGCATAAGTATGGGCCACATAAGTTTCTTACAGTAATATTGGTATGACAAGACTTCATTGTTTAAAAATAATTTATTTGTTTGTATTTTGCATGTTTGGGTATTTTGCTTGCATATATGTCTATGCACCACATGGGTTCCTGGTGCCCAAGGAGACCAGAAAAGGTCATCAGATACCTGGGAACTGGAGTTACAGATGGTTGTGAGTCACTGAGTTGGTGCTGAGAACTTTAATTTAGTCTCATGGTTAGCAACAAGTGCTCTTTATTGCTAAACTATCTCTCTAGCCCCACATAAATTCATTTTTATTTATATGTCTGGCCAAAACATTTTTAAATGATTTTAAAGGAAGACTTAAAACAAAGTGAGTGACAACCTTGTGTTATATACTTTCAGATCCGTTAAAGACAAGTAATTTCTAGGACTCAAAACAACTAGAAAATGGATTAGGAAAATGTTCTATCTTGAAAAATTTTCCCAACTAAATGTGAGATTTAAGCAAATTAGTCAAGAGCTAAGAAAAGAAAAACTTACTGGAAAAAATAAAACAAAAGGAATGAGGAAAGTGCTAAAAAGATGATAGTTTTAGTAACATTTTTATACTTGGTACATTTTTAACAGAGTTAATGCAGCAATGTATTTAAACTAGTTTCCAATCAACCATGGGATAAATTTATGCTTTCAAAAGATACATCTTCCTCCTCTTTTTATGGATGAGAAAGCTGAGGCAAAGAAAGGTTAAGTGGCTTTATCAAGGTCACAAAGCATCATGGTGACAAATGTAAGAATAAAATTTAATTCCCTGAACTTGTCTATGATTTACTCCACTAGATAATTAATAGTAAGACACTGTAGTTTTCATATTAGCTATGCTGATTGCAATGAAAGATTTATCATCTAGGTTCAACTGAAACACATTGTACTGAGACCTTTAATTCTTCTGCCAGTGATGTAATTAAATAGTATATTTCTGGGTCTAGCTTGAGGATAAAGGGATTTTTTCCCCCTCTCTGTCTCTTTCTTGCAAACTGGTATATTTTATCTTCCTCTTAGGAAAATGATTTTTGTTGAATACTTCAATGAATCAACCATGTTTTACTGACTTGTAACCTCCCACGAATTGATTAAACTGATAGTACGGGGGTAAGATAGTAAGTTTGCTAAAATGCCAGAATTCATAACCTTGAAAACAAACACGCATGCTGTTTTTAGTAAAGTAAAACATATTGATAGCTATAGATATTTTATATGTAAAAATCTATCATATTTGGAAGTTCAAGTATCACTTATACAATACATAGTAGCACATGCTTGTAATGCCAACATTCAACAGACTGAGACAGGACCATCTCAAATTCAATGCCTGCCTGTGTTACTTCACAAAACCAAGTCTTTTTTCTTAAAAACATTAAAAATTTCTTGTAGATACATTTAAACTTTTTAGGTAAAAAGTAGATAAACTTTCTGCAGTAAACTGTGAGTTTAAAATAATTTGACTATCTAATTTTGATTTTAAGTTCAATACCTAGAGGAAAAAAAACTATTTCCTTTTTTTTAAGTATCAGACAGGCACCATGTAAAATGATTTACAGGCCCTACCATCTACATTCACCGGAGAGGAAAACTGTAAGTACATTTTCCACATGTATTTATAATTTTAAGTAAAGTAATTGCTATTATCTATAGTGGGTGAAATTCTGTTCTATTATATACTTGCTATAATTTGTGATGTCCCTATGCTTATGGGCAACAAACTCAGATGTAGGAGCAAAGAGCTATGCAATAAATACTCACTAGAAAAGGGAATGATATACTGAGAGAAACATAAATAAGATGTAGATCTGCTCAAACCCACTTCTTTCAATTGTGTGCTGAAATGTGGTTAGATTGAGTTGTGATGTGTTACTGAGTATAGCATAGACACTGATTATGATTAAATTTTTTATGATAAATTTTTTATTAAATGTTTAAATCATGTTTGTTAAGTGCAATATATTACAAAAGTGACCCAAAAATAAGAGAGTCCAAGTGAGATGGGGTAGGGGGAGACCAAAAGTGACTAAAATATCAGATTTTTTTGAGTATAATGAAATATCACAGGATGTTCCCTAAGTTTAAGCACAGGATTAATTTATGATCTTTAGTATACACCTTTTATGCATGGTCTAAAGCAAATTTGGGGTTTTCTAGTATTTTTCCTTGACTTTGTTTTTTTTCCTTAATTTTTGTTTCGTTTTGTTTTCCCTTTTATCCATAGATTCTTTTCTATACAACATAATCTGAATACTCTTTCCCCTCCATCTATTCTTCCTAGTTTCTCTCTACTTCCTCACTCATCCCTTTCTGTCTCTCATTAGAAAAGAACAGCCTTCTAAGAGATAACAATCAAATATAATAAAATAAAAAGCATCATATCAAAGTTGGACAAGCCAAGCCAACAGAGAAACAAAAACCCCCAAGAGAAGATACAGGAGTCAGAGACTCACTCATTCACACACTCAGGAGTCCATAAAAACACTAAACTGGAAGCTATAATATGTATGCAGAGGACCTGGTGCAGACCCATGCAGGGCCTATGATTACTGCTTCAGTCTCCATGAGTTCATAGGAACTTTGCTCAGTTGGCATACAGGGCCTTCTTCTCCTAGTGTCCTCTGTTCCCTTTGTGGATTAGTAATGCACAAGGAATATTTATATATGAATATAGCTTTTTAGATGTCATTGATTAATGTAGTTTATATATGTGAAGTACTTTCAATATATCTTTGTTTTACGCAGCTGATTAAAGAATGAAGTATAGTGTGTGTAACAGGATAAATAATAAATATTTGCATTTTTACTTTTCATGTGATTATAAATATGTATATCTATGCATGTTTATATGCAAATATACATGTATATGTCTCCATATACATCTGAATTTATATTTTTCCTTTTTTAAGATTTATTTTTGATATTTTTAATTTAAATAGTTTTTTGAGTAATGAGTACATGAGTACTGTGTTTATTTCATCTGCACTGTTCTCTTTATCATTCCAACTCTTTCTATGACCCCACATTCCCTCTCAAATTCATAACCTTTCATTCTGATGCTTTCTGAGCCCATCTAGTGTTTCTTATTTGTATATGTGTTTAGGGCTGAAAACTTGGATTTGGATAGCCTATCATATACCTCATTCCTGGAGAAGACAGAATCTCTGTCTCTCAGCAGCCATGAGTTGCCTATAGCTCTTCGTCTTTCAGTAGGAATCTATATTTTATTAGGTTCTTAACATCATATTTTTACTTCCAATTATCCAGTGTAAAATTCAATATGCTATGATTCTATTCTCTATAAAACTTCTTCTTCTCCTCCTCCTCCTTCTCCTCTTCCTTCTTCATATAACAAAGATCTGTTTACCCATGATCCTATTTATCTATTTATAGGAAGTGCTTAGAATAAACCAAATCAGAGACAGATAGTAGAATAGAAGTTACAGGACTTATGAGATAAAGTAATGGGAAGTTATTGCTTAGTGGTCACAAGAGTCTCAATTTAGGATGAATGATAAAAAAGTTCTAGAAGTGAATGTACTGATAGTTACTGTAAATACACTTCATACCAATAAATTTTATGCTTAAAATTGGCTGAAATGTGAATGCTCTATCACATACATTTCACCATAAAATAATTTGAAAATGTGTATTCTTAACAGTGTAATTTTCATTACCATATCAAAAATGTTTTATATGACTCTCTTTTCCACCACTTTATGTTGGCTCTGCAATTTGACAAGAAATGATTTTCTATAAGACTTTGAAGCTCCTACTTTTATGTCAGCACTTTATATTAAGTGTTTTTAGTTTTCACATCAGCAAAACTGACTGTGAGCTCAACATTGCGTCTATTTCAATTCAGAAACTGGTGTGGAAGGTTTCATAGGACACGTTAAAGAAAATCTCCAACCATTGTGTTCAATTTTCTCATCCTCATTAAATCGGGGATTAAAAATGCAGTTTAGAACATTAAAGCTCTGGTGAGGATAGGTGATTACGCATCTAAAAGTAAAGCTTTAAAGATGAAAGAAGAACATAATATAATTCCAAATCTCAAAAGATTAAAAAAGGATTCTGACATATTTATGACTCTTAAATCTGAGTATCATCAATAAAGACAGCGGTAACTTCAGTTCTCCAAAATAATTAGTAGTGTATTCCATGCTAGCTTTATAAAACTTTGTAGCATACAATGTCACTACCAAAACCTGTTTAAAATGTTTTAATGACTAAAATACATTTCATAACAAATTGATAAATTAATTTGATGTTTTAATATAATGATGCCTCTATGAACATACCCCAGTTTATGTTTCTAAAGAATTATAAAGCCAATATCATACTTATCTGTTATATTACTAATTTTATTATTACCACTAAGTAAATGATTAAGTATGTATAAGTGCTTGCTTTCATGACCAACAATCAGAGTTCAATCCCTGGGACTCACTGTATCATGTGACTCCTCATATTTGTCTCATTGTTTTTTAATATGTCTTTTTGATATTGCAATATAATTACTTAATTATTCCTCTTTGTTTTCTTCCCTCCAACCCCTCCCTCTAGCTCTCTCACAAATTCATGGCCTCTTTTTCTTTATTGTTACACATACACATATATTCCTAAATTTATAAGTATAACCCATTCAGTCTAAATAATGTTACTTGTATGTATGTGCTTTTAGAGCTGACCAGTTGGTATTGGATAACCAATTGTTGTGCTCACCACCATCACTATTCCAGGTGTAGAAGAATATTTTTCTCATCCCCTTTCTTTCCTTAACTTCCCGTAGCTCTTTCTCTAGTGTTGAGACCTCCTAGGCTTTCATTCTTGCGCATTAGCAATGTCTACTGTTGTCTTCCTTGTTTAGGTCTTGTTTTGGTAGCGATGTTGATGAGTGTAGCTTTTCTGACACTTTTAGGAGACACAATCTCACAGCAAACTTTCTGTGTCTTCAACAATGTCCATGAGCCTTTGGTTAAGGAGTTGTGTGGCAGATGTATCAGTTGAGACTGGGCTACACAAATCTGCATTTTTATTGGTTGTGGTTTTCTGTCATGTTTTCCATCTAGTGTAAAGAACATTTCTTGATGAGGGGTGAGAACTACATTTATCTGTGGGTATAATGGTAAATATTTAGAATTTAGTTAGATATTATGATGGGGACTCCCAAAACATTATAGATTATGCTGTTGCCCGTGGTTGCCTCCCAGAGGTGGAAGGTAAGTCTCTATTGCTGAAGACACCATGCACTTCAGAAATAGGACTTAAAGGACTTAATTTGGATATAACCTAAAAGCTAACTCCTTGAGAACTAGCTTTCATGATATGAGAAAGTGTCATGCAAGCTTTTCAAGGAGAGAAATAACTAATAGTCCTACATAGCTATAATGCCTATGAACTACAACAACAACCAACATGGCACAATAACCCTAAGGTGCAGGTAGTGTCATGCATGCCTTGGTGACAACAAAAGGTCTCTAATTGGACTTAAGCCCAGTTCAACAGGAGAGAATTTGTATCTGCTCCTAGAAACCTAGCCAATTTTGCAGGGTTAGTGCATCTTGACAAAAAAACTGCAACTGTCACTTTACTAAACTAACACACATATAAATGTAATAAAAACAATACAAAAATCCCAGACATTTGCTACTTGGTATAAATAAGAACAAGATGATTTGTTTGAACAAAGAGTATCTATTGAAATTGTTTACCTTGTGTCATCTCAAATTTAATTTGAGTAAAGTTATATTGTGTTTCAAAATAAACAACAATCCATAAAATTGGCAATTGAATCATTGCAAAATCACTCTGAAAAATCTATTGTTTTATTGTGGAGTTGATGTTAATAAATTGAGGTATGACATTTTCATTTGCTCAAAATTAAGGAAAAAATAGAACCACTGAGTAATGAGTAATTCTCTACTATTTTCATCTTGTATATTATTCTTAAGTGCTATCCAGTTTTAGTTGTCTTCTGTCTTAGACATCAAATTAACAAAAACATATGTTAAAATATGTAGTAAAGCATGCTAATGAAATCATAGAAAGTAGCAAAGTTTAAATGGACTAAACAAATCACTATTATTTTGGACTTTAAGACCCTTATGATGTGCCATAACTTGTTATAACTTGGAAGAATTCTGAATAACGGAAGAGCAACTATTTGTGGCTACATTAAAAATTCAATAGGTTTAGCATTTAGCAATCATTCCTTGAAAAAATAAACAAGACTCAAATTTGGAAGAGATTTCTGTTGTGTCTTCTTTGGAAGTTTTGAACATATAACACAATCCTGCATGAGACAATTTAGGGATCCAGTGATTTTTAGTTATGTAAAAATTTATCGCTAATTTTCCACAATTTTTTTTAATTTGAGAAACTATAAATGACTGAGAAAGTCTAGATATTGTGCTTTGCTATGAGAACTTAAAAACATAATAAGTGTTTAAATAATGAAGTTTGTTCTAAAATTTTAACAATTTGAAAGCATTTTTATTGATTTTTATTCTATGGAAAAGGTAAAAAAATATATTCCAGGGCTTTTACTTTTCTCTCCATAATATCAAATGCTTTGTTGTTGAAAAAAAGAGCAAGTGCTAATGCTTAACTTTCAACCAATATAAACATTTTATAATATATGTTTAGATGAGTTTGTTAAGCTGCCTGAAAATAGACATTTTATTCTTCATGTAAAAATATATGACTTGCATCATAAGAGTATTTCATATTTTCATTTCTCAAAAATGCTTGACCAAGGCTTTTAGTCACTATATTAACATCTGTTGTTCCATCTGGTGAACCTAAAAAAGCCAATGTATTCTAAATGGATAGTTCAACATGAATATGCAAATTAATGATATTTCATGACTTTTGTATAAAATGTAAAGAAGTTGCTTCTTCCATGCCTTAAGTAGAAGACCTTAATATATATATTTCTTCATCATCTGTTGGATTGAGCATTGGGTTCCATTTCAGCAAATCAACCAGAACTTTCTGTAATATAAATGGCATCAAAGATTCTTTAGGAATGTCATATGCCTTATCTGAAATAACCCACTGCAATGCATATTCCAAGAAAAGAAAAAAATACACACATCTAGGAGATATTATCTTAAAATACAGAAGTACTATATGTAGCCACAGCTATGTACAAGTGTCAACATGGACATTCTAGAACAATTAATGAATACTTAGTGTTAGTTATGTTCTGTTTACATACTGCCATTATTTGCTTCATAAGTAAACCTCAAACTATATTTTAAGCACAAACATAACTACTATTTTATCTCACCTCAAATTTCATCATGTATAATATCATATCTACATATACATTTTTGTCTTAAATAAGTCAGTTATGATTACAATGCACATGATAAACCTTTATTTAAAGCTGCAATTTGTGTTTTAAAATAAAGCATGCATAAGAAATAGGCAAATAGTGTTTTTTATTAAAATCAAACTTTTTGAATAATTATTTATGGAAAAGTATGACTGATAGGTGTCAACAATACATAACATTAAGTTCAATAAGGGCCTTCTCAAAGTATTACACAAAAATAAAATGTGTGTAACTTGATATTATTTTAATACTGTTAATGAAATTCTTAATGATATATCTTTTCAGAATGCTAAAGTCACTAATAGTTGTTATCATCAAACACAACAGGTATAAAGTATAAAATACGTGAAAAATGTCTATCAGTGTTAAAACTAGTTCCTATTATGTAGCAACTTGGCAGTAAGTTATTTACTCTTCACTGGTTGATTTTGACATTGCTGAAATTCTATTAAAACTAGGCTGAAGACAAACATAATACAATTATTTTAGATGATGTTTTCCTTTTGGGTACATAATCAGATCATTTTATGTTAATCTACTTTCTCTTTGAATTAAATAAACCAATTGTGTTGACTTGTCTTCATGTGTTGTGTGCCTTCGAACACGATCATTTGATAAATGTTTGTAAGAAATAGAATTAGTCTGACAGGAACCATTTTTACTTACATAGGCAACTTACAATTTCTAATTGTTTAAATGAGTGCTTCTTAGTCCTTCTTAGTCTTAGTCTTAGGTAGAATTCACACTTGTTCTTTTTGATGGCGTTAATAAGTAATGGATGCTTTTTGGACTGATGTTATTCAAGTTATAAATTGGAAATTTAGAAACCTTTTTCTGGACAGCAGACAAGGGGCTGAAATAAGGACAAAGCAGATAATGCGAAAAGTTAATTGTTTTAACAAGTACCATAGCAGTTGGAGTCAGTTATCAGCAGAGATGAAGCTGTAAAGTCTACATGCCAAATGGACCTTCTATTGGAGTTGGTAACACTTTCTGTGTTTCTGTGCTTTGTCAAATAGTTCTTCTTGTGTAATTGAAATAATATGGAGTTCCATTTATATAATGCAAATGTTATTAGGAAGAAGTTGTTCATCAAGAATTGTGTTTCCTACTCACCTGCTTACTTCAAAGTAGAATCATTTGACTAGTTTTCATCAATGAATATGAGGGAAAGAATTATTTCTGAGCCAAGTAAGGAAGAAAGAAGTTATATTTCCCCATGTCTTTCCTTCTTCAGTTTTTCAATGCAGGGCACAGAAGGCTCTAAACAGTGGGAGGACTCAGGTCCCCATAACAGAAAGTAGGTCACTGACCTGGAAAACTCTCACTGTATGACTTGCTTAGTGAAGAATAGCCTTCTGTTTTATTAAACTATTGAGATTGTGGGGCTTACCACTTCGGCAGATAGACTCATTCCAATTATTCTGATCACAGTGAAGTAGGTCTTACCAAGCAAAGGCGCACGAAAGCGTCTGTTGTCATGTTAAAAAAAAAAGGCCTAAAACAAGTCTTTCATCTGTGCAGCTGCCCCCTTCGAGCCCAGACACTCTCTTCTTATATTGTCTCCTGCTCATGTATCAAATATCTCTGTGTTCAGACTCTCTCCCTTGCTTCAAGAGCTAGATCAATATATAGCTCCTCCAGTCAGCTGTCAGAGACTTGCATAGCTCTGGACAGGCACTTCTCCTCAGAAGGCAGTTCTGGTTTTCAAGCTTTGTCTTCCATGTAGTTGCTTGACTATTTAAGCACGTTCATACTCTTTGATGTTGGCCTCTAAATTTCTTGAGGTAAGATGTGACTGGTTTAGTTGGTGTTACTAGTAAGTACATTTCAAATTATTTAGCATATAGTGGAAAGATGATTAATCATCACTTTTTGAAATATTGAATACCCAAAAGTTGAATTGGGTATGCATTGCAAAAATGCATTCTACTGTAAATATCTCAAGTAAATATATTTAGTCTTAATTATAAACTTACATAAATAATTATTTAATAGTTCTTCATTTATTTATAAAACAATTTTAAACTGCAACTCCTTTATTTGAAAGTATTTGTTCATTCATTATTAGCAAATAAATAGTATTGATACAAATGAATTACATCTTTCTTTACAATAATTTTCATGATGTGATTTTCATTTAACTTTAACACAAGCTATTTTCTTTCATAAGGCAACTGAAGTATTTTTATATACATTCATATCTCTGGCAATTCATTCAGAATACACAGAGTAAAATATTTTAAGTTTTAAAGTTCCAAAAGCACAATTTGGAAAAATAATTATTGTAAGACCAATGCTAACAGCACACACATAGAAAAACTAAGAGACCACTAGGGAAATTTTATATATTTTTTTATATGATTGTTTGAAGGGGAAGGAAAGGCCATCAGTCCACTAGTGAGAATAATTAGCAGGTTTTTTTTTCTTTTTAGAAAGGACTGTTATGCATTAATTTGACATTGTCATTATGTTGTCTTTTATAATCTGTAGTATTATTTGCAAAAAAATTACTAAAATAATCTAAATGCCTTTGAATAAATAACACTCAATAGAAAACAAAACATGCCAGAGGCTCTGTCTACTCTAGAACATTGCCTCACATAATTTATAATTAAGATTATACCTTCTTGAGGAAATATCTGAACTCTTAGTTATATTTTTGGATTCCTTCCAAGGATAAAGCATTTAATCTGAAAACACAGACACACCTTTAGAAAGTTTTAGAGTATTCTTCTTTAGCAAGTTCCAAAATACTGTGTTTCTTCAGTGTTGGTAAGGAGAGAAAGCTATTCTTGAAACACCAAAATTTCTAAATGTTAATCAATGTCCATTTACTCTTCCAATAAATATTTACAAAATGTCTTAGCTGCAATATAAACTAGAGTTTTTATTTTCCCTTCAACCTGTTGTCATAGGCAAGTTAACTTTTCAGAGTAAATTCCATTCATCAATAGAAAATTTGTGTTGTGAGTTATTCAGGTACTCAGTGTAGTATTTGGCCTGCAACAGGCTATGAGTGCTTTTTCCTCCCTTGGGTAAATAAAACAATGATAAAAATGCAACAGTGCAAAAATGCAAAAATGCATTTGTCACAGTCAATTTTCATTAGTTTGATTCAAACTATGGTAAAATTACATTTAAAAACTTTTATATGAAAAATAAACAATTCAATGAATATATCTTGCTTCATTCATTGCTATGAATGCAACGTAAGTTGGCTATCCATTGAGTAAGCATTATTTTAATGTATATAACAAGAAATTTCTGATAACCATGAGAATTGCTTGCATTTATTAGATATCTAGTGTGTACACCACACTAAGCTTGTTGCATGTAGAGTCTGATTTAACTGACTCAAGCATAGCATATCTTAAAATACCCTATGTCGGCAGCATTTTATCAAGGACATTTTTGATCAACTTTGTACCTGTTATCCACCAAACTCTTATTTTTATTTTGTGCATATCTCTATGCAACCTCCTAGTGAAAATGTCTCCTATGTCAAAAATATCAAAATGTGAATTATATGAAAAATAAGATATAAAATGAGAACATGAGAGATACATGAGAAACATGATTATAAAAAATCCTGGGAGTTATGAGTTGGCCATGGAAAGTTTCCTCCAGGAATAAATATAAAAAAGTTTTACTAGGAGAGGAAGAATTTGAACTAAGGATGTCAAATTTGGTATGGGGGTGGAGGTGGGGTTCTAGGCTTCTTAAAGGGTCTACTTGAGTAAATTAATGTAAATGAGGAGAAAACCATTGTAATGAGAATACTATGACTAAAAGATCTGCAAGTCTCTCAAGAGTTAGATAAAGGGTTTTTGTTTTATAGGATGAGAAAAGTAAGGTAAAAAGTTTTAGGACTAGGGACATGGGGAAAAAGAGAAATAGTATGATTCCCAGAGAATGTTGATGCTACAGTTTGGACAGGCCACTAAGTGGCATCTGTGAGGATGAGAATCTCTTTATATAGTCTTACAGCTACTTTTTAATACTGGAATGGGGGTTAACCTATGCTTCATATATCTAGAAAACAACATTCCCAGCCCCCTTTTACCTTTTGAAATCTGTTTATTTATTTTGGGTTTTGAGATGGTATACCTCTATGCAGCCATAACTATCTCAGAACTCATTATGTATACCAATATGACATCAAAATGACAGAGATTTGTCTGCCTTTGTCACTGGAATACTAGGATTAAAGGTGTGTACCACCACAACTGTGATTTTGAGACAGGGTCTCACTAAATTGTCCTAGCTAGAACTGAACTCACTCCATAGTCCAGATAAGCCATGCACTTGGGTTATTTCTCCTTCCATCTCCCAAGTACCTGGTATTACATGTTTACAGCAGCAGACTTGATGAAGAAGATAATCTTTAGGTATCCTTAAACATTGATAAAGTCATAAAAGTCAGGTGAGCTTTTGTGACTTTATTTGAATTGATCAATGTAGATAACACAGTTCAATTTACTTTAGAAGCAAAAGATTTGGAAATTTAAAGACTTTTCCATGTGGTCTAGACAAAATCAAGCATATGTATCTTGAGTAAGTCAGATGAAGCACACTGGTTCTGTATGATAAACCAGTATACAAAACAGAGAATGAAGAGATTTCCTTTGTTTTGCATTTCTAGTATTATAGAATTTGGATAAAGTCCAACATTTTCTGGGATGTGGAGGGAATGAATGTCTGAGGATTGCTGATGAATAAGATGCTCATAGGATCATGACTTGAATGCTCATAGCTTGACTGTGATATTAGGAAGGAGGAGACTAATAAATAACAATAGTGTTCTGTTTTCTTTTTAATTTTTAATTTTTGACTGCCAAATACTTATCTAAGTATGTTACATTATGACTCACTTAAAAGCTTCCATAAATCATTCAGTAATGCCAGATAGCAACATCATTTCCATTTTTTTATTAAGAGATGTTTTCTTCATTTTACATACCAACACAGATCCTTTCCATCTTAAAGACAAGAATTTGAGAGGTCACGTGACTTGACAAAACTATGAGTGAGGGATACAACTGGAGCTCCAAATCATGAAGCCAGGGATTCCCAGCAGCTGCTCTGGCTTCTTTGCATAAATTCAAAACATTCTGATTTTTTTTTCTAAAAGGGAAATGGAAGAAAAATGGTTGGATAAAGGAGAGAGATAATGTATCAGTTTTTTTTTTTTTAACCTCCAAAACCAATGAAGTCCAACAAGGGCTCCTGAAAGAAGTGATAAGACAAAGAAAACTACAGAAAACCTGAGTGTCCAAGCTTACACGTAGTACAACAGTAACAGTCACAGCTGAGAGAGCATGACATAAGAAAGGGAATGACTGACAAAGATTCTTGAGGCAGGGAATGAAAAACAATCTAAGCCAGTAATGACAGAAAGCCCAGTCTTTTTTTTTTCCCCCCGGGGAGAGAATGAGGACGAGATGAAGATGAGCATGAATTTCAATGAACTATGTTATCTTGGTAAACTGTCATTTCTTAGTTTCATTTAGTAGTGAATGACACTATGCTCAGTCTTCTGGGTAGAGGTGGAAAAAAATCTGGTAAATGAGACTTTTTAGAGTATCTGAGCTACCTTGATGATACCCCCACTAGTACAATGTATCCCTCAAAACCAGAAGGCAATCATTTAATTCAGATGACACATAATTCTTTCCCTGGTCCTCCTTTATACTTTCTTGTACACATCCTGCCTTGAGATACACATTTCCAATAACTATCTTGCACTTTGTCTAATGAGCCCAGGAATATACACTACTTGGGTGTAAGATACATTAAAACATTTTGACGATTTGACATCTCAAAAATAAGTGAGTCATAATTCCAAACGTTAGTTTGTATAGAAATGAAAATTTCTCTAACTACAGAGATTTCATGGGAAAGGTGATATAGTAAACAAAACAGTGAACATTTACTGAGCCCAATCCATGCCCCTATATGAATAGTGGGAACTTTCACAGTCTATCATATTAATAGAGGATATGCTGCCTATTATTTAAACAAGTAAATTAAAGTTCTGAGATATTAATCACTCTAAGAACTTTTATCTGAAGCTTTGGAGACAAATTTTGAACCCTAATTCCATCCCACTCAAAATTAATTACTCACATTTTCAAGACTATTGGATAGCATCTTTGCTATTAAATAGAGTAAAATTAAAGACAGGATTTAAATATTTTTACTTCCTCTGAACTGTGAAGGCAAACATCTACCTTTCTCACATGAAAATTATGAAGATACTAAAAATTGATATACATAAACTATTTAAAAGCACATGTAGTGACTATTTAATATTTATTAACCATGATGATTGATGATTTTGAAGACAATAAAATCATACTCTCTTTTCTCAAAGGAATAGTCAAACACAAGATGTTAACATGATTTTGTATAGTAAGAGAATTATAGGAAACTAACATCAGTTTTTTTATTAAATGAATTCACATTCCTTTTAATCATGAATTTTCAAATGCCTTTTGTGCCTGTCATTAAATTTCTTGGGTCTCTACAAATAAAATTTGCATGTTATTTACATTCCAAGGATGGAAGTTTTTACACTTATATTTTAGGACAGTTTTGATGATCTGGTTATCATTCTGTTGGTACAGGGTGTTAAGAATACTATAATATTCAGGTGTATTTTCTCATATCTCTCACTGATATGAATGGACATGTGTAAGACAGATTTTCTAAATGGTCTTGTTAAATAAAACACAGAGGCAGAGATAGAGGTGAAAGTCTGACAGAGATCAGAGGAATTAGGAACAGCCGCCAGCCTCACCTTAACAACACCACTGCTTCCAAAAGAGAGTGCCTGACTTCCTATACCTCCATGCCTATTTCCCTTTCTGTTCTGTTCTCCCATTGGCTCTTTCAGTCTAGCTACATCACTTCCTCCTATTGCCCATCTTTGTCACTTCCTGTCTGTGCAGACCTCCAGAATTCTATGGTTGATGCTGGGATTAAAGGCGTGTGTCTCCACGCTTGACTGTTCCTAGTGTGACCTGGAACTCACAGGGATCCAGACAGACCCTGCTTGCTAAGTGATAGGATTAAGGGCGTGTGCTAATTTTGTAAAACTAGCAGCTGACCTTGTTCCTCTGATCCTCAGATAAATTTTATAGGGGGACATAGATAAAATACCACCACAGACATGTTACCATTGTTTTGAACTTCTTGCTTATGGTGAACTTCTTGCTTTATGCTTATGGTTAGATTCTGTGAAATTTATCTTGTCCCAGGTATCTATACTTGGATGTGTGTACTGTGAGCAGAGATCAAAAGCCAGCAAAGAAAAATCAGGAGAAAGACCAAAGTATAAAATTAAGAATACATTCCAATACCATTATGCATAGAGAACCCAGAGGCAAGGATTTGATGCAGTTGCAAACATTCATGAATTCAAAACTATGTTAAACTGAAAATGATTTTAAATCCTACAAGGTTGATGTTCCGATGACAGTGGTAATATTTGTTTAGTTAAATAAAAGCTAAGACTAGCCATGAGAGTTTGTGATCATTTTATGCTCTGCTTAGCATGTGATTTATAGATAAAGCAATCTAGGCCCAAAAGTTTGCAATAGGCATATTTCACAGAATATTGTAAAAAAAAAAGTATTGATACTCCTATTAACTATGTCACACATACATTATTAAGGTATGTTAAAATAGTAGTACCACCATATCTTTAAATATTTAATGTACTTATCTGTGTTTATTTTGTACATGAGTGTGGGGGTAGGTGTGCATGTGATAAAGCAAATATGTGCAGATCAGACAACAACTTGTAGGAATCATTTGTCTTTCTGCCATGTAAGTGCTAGGACTCAAACTCAGGTTATCTGAGTGGTGTCAGCATTTTTATTTTATGCATATGGGTATTTTGTTTTCCTGTATATCTGTGCACAGCATGCATGCCTGGTAACTAGAGAGGCCAGGGGAGGACATATGATCCACTAGAATAGGAATTACAAATGGTTTTGAGCCTTGAGGTGAGTGTTGACATTTGAACCTGGGTCCTGAAGGTCTTGAAAAAAATGCAAATTCTGATTCATGATGGTCTCAGTGGTCTCCAGACTAAAAACTGAGTAGAGATCCAGATGCTTAGTTAGATCTTTGGCTCCACCTATAGTAAGTCTTAAATTAAATGCTACTGGGTGACCTTAATAAACAATATAATATTTATAGTATAAAAATCACTTTGAATTTCAGGCAGTACTTTGCGTAACTAAGAAAACACTTGGTTTCCTTGCCTCCTTCTGTTGCTTGGGGTTTTCACTTTTTTTTTTCTCGCTTCAATGCTCCTGGGTATCTGGAAATCCTTCCTCGAATCTTTCCTTAATTATCCATTTCTTTCATGCCCTAGAGGGATGCTACAATAGTAGCACTTCTAAAAATGAAAAGTTAAGATGTACAGGAAAAGATGATGAAAACTTGACCCTGTTATTTCTGAGTCATCAATGAGTAACTTTTTTCTTTCTCTAGATTTAGACTCCATTATAGTAACTGTCAAATTTCTAGACTCCTATAGTTCTGTCTTGTTTGAAGACAGAACTTGTCTGAATTGTTTGAGAATTCTCAGAAATGAAAGGAAATTTATATCAATCATTTATTTAATATTTGAGACTTGATTATGTTTAGTATAGGCACAAAGGGAGGAGAGAAGACAAAGAACTTTGTCTAGGAGGAGAGTAGACATGTTTGCATTTAATCTCAATTTTTTGTAACAGTTTGAACTATGAAAATAAAAAAAATGAAAATGGCACAAACTTCCTGTGTTGCAATTACCGATAATTCCAGACATTATCTCACCAAATACAAACAAGGGAATCTTAGAGAGTAAGGGCTATGGAACAGTCCTGTACCCATAACAGACACGGGTAAAAATCCTTTACCAAATGATAGTCCACTTCATTTTCCTTCCTACTCTTTTCTCCTCCTCCCCTCCACTCTCCAGCTCTTCTCTCTCTTGTCCATTCTTTCTATTATTTTTAGAACAATATCTCACTATGTCACCAAAGCTGGGCATATGCTCTCCTTTTGCTTTTTCCTCACTTCACTGTGTCAGAATTATAGGCAGGCACTTTTAATAGTATGGGCAGTACTTTTAAATTTCAATGTATTTCTGACCAGGCAAAACCACAGAAAAAAATTGTAGAATAAAATATAACTTCATCATGCTAAAATTAAGAGGATTGTATTACTGGTACATACAGATTTTTATTCAACCCCAGTTCCTTTTAGTTTCATATATATGTACATACATATATAAATTATAAAGATGTGGTCTATAACCCCATAGCATAAATATACTATTTATGTATCTGAAAACCTAATGTACAATATTTCATGAATGTATGTGCATATACACACTCCTGTAAAACTCACTCTGTAAAACAGGCTGGCCTCGAATTCAGAGGTCTTCCTACATCTGCCTCTACAGTGCTAGGATTAAAGACATGTGCCGTCACCTCTTGGCTCAGAAGAGAAATTTGTGATGAAAGAATACAACTGTCTGTTAACAACATGCTAAATATACTATTAATTTTAGAGGAAGAAAACATCATCTAAACACCAAGAGAATGGAACTATTATATTTGGGTGTGAATTCTAACAAATTAAAAGAAAATCTGCATGATCCACGCTTCTAATTATCTGACAGTGTTTGTTGTTAATAACTTTACTGAAAGCCACAAATACAGCAGTAGCACTTAATTATGAAGCAGTCTATAATACAATACAATGCAGTTTTTTCTGCTGCCTTCAACATCACATTGGCAGCAGAGCTTACCATAATGAACTGTCACAAAGATTCAGAGTGCTGTTTTCAGCAATTTTGCATTTGAGTATTCAGATTTTATGGTGTATGAAATCTGAATTGAATGTGCTCCAGCACAGTAATTCTTATTTCAAAGTATTTACACTTCCCTTTTCATCTGAAAAGCGTGTTAATATAGAGCACATAAATATTGAGAATAAGTGCCCATCATGAGCTAATAACTAAATAGAAGTCTAAGATTCTTTAGGGTACACTAATGATGCTTGCATCCTAGAACTTTCTTGTGCTGCAATACACCTTTAAATAAGCACTTCATATTTCACCAAGAGTCTGGGTGTCAAAATCATGAGATTGGAGTTATTAGTATTTACTTATTCAATTACCCTTTGTAAAAAAACAATCTTTCCTCTTGATTCTTGATATTTTGCTGCACATTATCTGTGTGTCCAAAGTATTAGGGAAACTAATTCACACAATTGATAATTAAATAGCACTTTAAAAAGTCAATACTTTTAAAGTCTCGCAAAGTAGCTGTGGTTTTTCTGCCCTTTACTGTTAATATTCTCCTTTTTTATTGTAGATAAAAAGGGTGAGAGAGGGTTTGAAATGTGGAAAGACATTTCAAGTTTAGTAATAATTAATATCATGTTAAATACAACTAAAACAAATTTACTGATAATTATGTGCCCACTTAAATTTAACAGTGTCATTATTTAAAAAAATTTACTCTTTTTTATTAAGAAATTTTTTATTCATTTTACATACCAATCACAGATCCTCCTCTTCCCTCCTCCCACCCCTCCATCTTTCCCCTCAACCCACCCCCCATTCCCTCCTACAAGAAGGTAAGGCCTCCCATGTGGAGTCAACAGAGCCTAGTACATTCAGTTGAGGCAGGTCCAAGCCCCTCTCCCTGCCTCAAGGCTGTGCAAGGTGTCCCATCATAGATAGTTGGATCCAAAAAGCCAGCTCATGCACCAGGAATGGATCCTGATCCTACTGCCAGGGGATCTCTTAAACAGACCAAACTACACAATTGTCTCACTTATGCAAGAGGCCTAGTCCACTCCTGTGGAGGCTCCACAGGGGTTGATCTAAATTTCATGAGTTCCAGCTGGTTTGGTTTGGTTGTCTCTGTAGGTGTCCCCGCCATGATCTTGATGCCCCTTGCTCATAGAATCCCTCTTATTGGTGATTTACCTGTGTGTATGTTCTGTGTACCATACACATGTGATGCCCACAGAGACCAGAAGAAGGCGTCAGATCTAGATGGCTGTGTGTTGAATGTGGGTGCAGGAAATCAGATTTGGTTGCTGTGGAAGAGAAGCTCTTAACCACGGAGATATCTCGCCAGCCCTATGCTGCTGTTTTGAAAAGAAAGTGCCTCAGTTCAGAGCTCTGACTCTCCTAGAATTGACTTTTTAGCCAAATTAGCATCAAATTTGTGATCATATACTGACATATCAATTAATGAGATTATAGATACACACCACCACAACAAGAATAGAATGTTATTTTAAAAGGACTAAATTATTTTACTTAAAGTTTTAATTGAATATTTTCTTCTGTTATGTATTTAAAAGTATGGGGACTCATTTTTTTCATACAAAATGAGAGCTATCTTTTGGAGTTGTTGTAGGATATTATTAGTCACAGAGCAGTAATAAAAGACTTATTTTAGCAATTGTAGGATAACTTCAGTAAATCATAAAACAAAATTCTTTGTTATAATATTTTAATTTTTAGCTTTTGTTTTCACATCCCAATCAAAGTTTCCCCTCCCTCCCCTCTTCCTCCATTGTTTCTCTTCAGATACAGGCAGGCTTCCCATGAATATCAGCCAGCCTTGGTATATCAAGTTGCAGTAAGACTAGACATCTCCTTTCCTATTAAGGCTGGGCAAGGCAACCCAGTATGAGGTGTAGGGTCCCAAAAGCCAGCAAAAGAGCTATTTACAGCCCCTCCTCCCACTGTAAGGAAATCCCACAAGAAGACCAAGCTACACAACTGTAATATATATGCAGAGGACCTAGGTCAGTCCCATGCAGGCTTCTTGGTTGTCAGTTCAGTCTCTGTGAGCCCCTGTGACCCCGGATTAGTTGATACTGTGGGCCGTTTTTTGTGGTGCCCTTGATCCCACTGGGTCCTACAATCCTTCCTCTCCCTCTTCTGCAGGATTCCCCCAAACTGAAAACTTTTAATAAAATATTTGCAAACCAAAAACACATCAATAAGATCATCTGCCATGATCAAGATGGCTACATCCCAGAGATGCAGGGATGGTTAAATATTCAGCTTTAAATCGTTTTAACAATGTTAAATATGCTTTCTTTCATATGTTATTATGCTTTGTTAGCTTTAACAGGCAAATATTTCCATATTAATATGGACATTATTATTTTATTATTTTCACATGAGTACCATAGTCTGCTTAACTACTTTCCTGTGACATACTTTTATCTATTTTTTACTTTAAATAATGCTACTCTAGCTATTATGTAATTTACTATTTGTACATTTTGTGTGATATATTTGATCATAATCTTCCAAAATGTAATTTTGAGATTAAGCAGCAGATATATCCAATTAATGCATTTTTATTAAAAATTATTTTTCTTCCAATAAGACTTTATCAGTTCACATGTTTTTATATAATGCCTGAGAATACATGTGTAAAACATAGGACATTATTAATTTGTTTAATTTTGAACATATTAATAGGAAGTGAACTCTGAGCATTGTTTCAATTAATTATTTTTTAATAACTACTATTGTTGTTTTTCAAAATAATAATATTGACTATTTGCATGTCTTAAAAACAACTTACATGAGCTTGTAACTTTTTTATCACTTTTCATCTTTTTTAATTTTAATTGCCCAAGATACAGTTATCATGCAAAATAATTAGTGTGTTGTGCTATGGTACCTGTGAAAACTGTAGGATAGTGTGATGATTCATTTTGCAAATTATTCTTGCTTCCTTCTGAACTGACTGTCAGTATAAATTAAGGTTACAAGTATAGTGATACATATAAATTACGTATATGATGTGCCTTATGAAAATACATAATATTTTTATGAATTGGCATTTTAGAAAAACATATTTAAAATAATGGCAGGTCTTTCCTTTTTATAAATGAAATAATTCTCTTATATAAAGAGATTTGTGATATTCTAATTATATCTTTCATGCTTATATTTAAACTGTTCTAGTTGTCTTCACTTCCCAATTAGTTCCACCCTATTATTTTTGAACTGAAATTGTTAATTCCCTTTCATTCTTCTATCTTTTTGAAAACGCAAAATAGTATGCTGAGAAAAATGTATGTTTCCATTAACAAGTAGTTTTTTTTTTAAAGAGGCTAGATAGATGGATCAGCAGTTAAAAGTCTATACTGCTTTTGCAGAGGACCTGAATTTGGTTCCCAGCACCCACATCAGGCAATTTCCATCCACTAACTCCAGCTCCAGGGGATCCAATGCCTTCTCTGGACTGAATGAGCACCTGATCTTGTCGTCTCTGGACTGAATACCTGATCTTACATGTGCAC
>LZPO01099885.1:1092708-1144892 GCA_001675575.1 Neotoma lepida
GAAAGAAAGAAAGAAAGAAAGAAAGAAAGAAAGAAAGAAAGAAAGAAAGGAAGAAAAGAAAAGAAAGAAAGAAAGAAAGAAAGAAAGAAAGAAAGAAAGAAAGGAAGAAAGACAGACAGACAGACAGGAAGAAAGGAAGGAAAGGAAAGCAAGAAAGAAGGGGAGAAAGAAAGGAAAGAATTTATACATTCAAACTTGCACAGTAGAAGATGCGGATATAGATATAGAAATAGCTATTACATATATTTCTATTACAAGAAGAGAGTGAAGAATTAGAAGCAATAACCCAATTTGTGTATGACTTACTTTTCAAATCCCTGTTATCATACCTTTTATTTCACATTTTTGGGGAAAATGAAGATTAACTCTCCAGTTGGAAATTACATAGATTGCAAATTATAAAGGATGTTATTCTTTAATATGGATTTAAGATTTACACATTTTATTGTGAAAAGATGCTTTTAATACACTAACAAGAACATATTTGCAATGAAAGTCACAGTAAGTTGATGTCAATATTTTAAAATCCAATATAATCCAAGCAATATTCTGATTCATTTGCCTTGATCTATATGGACATATTTTGTTAGAAGGAATTTTTAGTAATCCCTTGTAAGATCACATTTATCATATCATTTTGATATGTATATTTTGAGAGTAAATATGACCAAGCATTTGTGCTTGTTATTATCTTAAGAAGCTTTAAAAATATTTATGTAAATTAGAATTATATAAATTATTTTGTATACATATCATAAAATTATCACAGAATTCTATTTGATAACATATGCTTTAGATTTTTCAGGTCACAAACTGAACATTATTGGAAGATACATAAGAGCTTTTGAAAATATAGAAATAAGTAACCCTGTAAATGTAATTTTCACTTAAAATTCACGACATGGAGCTAACATTCAATATTCAATTTCTTTTCATATGGTCATGGAGAGCAATTCTGTCTGCATAGAATAACATCAAAAGGTATTAAGAATGCATTCTGGGTGCTAATTTGGTTGTGGTTGATGTTGTGATTTTAATGATATGGACACTTTTTCCCCAAAGACTGATCTGGGCCACCCACATACTAGCACTCTGTTTCACACAGAAGGATGATTTCAGTAACTTCTTGTCAGACTCATTGAAATCAAACCAATTTTCCAGAAGAGAGGCGCTTGCTCATTAATAGTTTCCTTAGGTCAAGATCAAGAAAAATGAAAGCCATATTAAAAATTATTTGTGTTTGCAAGCATTCATGTGAATGACATTTGAAACATAATTATGAGAACAAAATAAAAGTAGCTAAATTAGAATTCAATTAGAGCTTTTGCAGTACTTGTCAAATAAAAGGAATAAATTTCTGTGAGAAATCAATGAAGGAAATGAGTCAGAACATGCCTATTGCTTTTAGACTTCTCATCTTTCTTCATTGCCCATTTGCCTCCTCTTTCCTTTGCATTTGGACTTTAACAGTGGCTCTGCATTGGCCTCTCTCCCAAAGAAGTCATCAAATATATCCGTCCAACTAGAACCCAGCACTGGATTATATATGTTTTTTCCACATCTACCCTACCTCACTTCACATGGTTGTTTCCTCCCTTTTCCTCTATTTAAGTAATCCCAACATTCTATTGTTTCTTCATTTACCTATTAGTAAATTCTGATATCTAAGACATAATCCTTATTGTTTTGGCTATGCAGGTGTTCTTCAGCTCAAATTTTCAGTTTTTGTTCTCTGCCAAAATAGGAAAAAAACATTAGCATTCAAGATTGGTGTCTAAAGCATAACTATTCCACTGAATTAATGTGCTTCAAATCCTCATTGTCTCATACCCAGTCAGAATATGTGACACATGCTTCTCAGCAGACATTTTATTTGACCTCAGCAATCCATTAATGTTCCTAGAAATGGGTTAGAGGTTCAGAAGAATGTCTTAGAAAGCCAAAATCAGTTATGTCATAATTAGCACTCAATGAAATCTGTCTACAATATTAGTCTATAGTATTATAATGCCCTGTAAAAGCCTTCTTGTCTGCAACTATTGCTGCTATTAAGATGTTTTTCCAAGTGTATTGTATGGAACTTTATCTGTATCACCATTCCCATGGCTTCATTTTCCGAGAAATGTTATCATTGTTTGTGCAAACTTGGGCATGAAAACATTTTGAGAATCCCCAAGTCATGAGCTGAAATGACTATTATTTCAACTGTGTTCCTGCACTCATTAATGCTAGTCTGGGTAGGTCTCTAGAGACCTGGTTAGGTCTCTAGACACAGTATAACTGGGCCTAGAAATCTGTCACAAACTGAAATATACTAGTTCTCTGCTCTCTCTCTGTGTGTTTTTCATTCTCTCACACCTTTTTAGTTATAAAAAAACTGTTTTATCAAGTACTTAATAGGATCTATCTCTGTATACATATATGTGTGTATATACATATAACTGAGCATATACGTGTATGTAACATGTACATATTTATGTATATACACATGTACATATATACTTTTAAAATAACTGTATATGTGTGTATGTATGTATGTATGTATGTATGTATGTATGTTGTTCTGTTATTTAAAAAGTTTTCTCCCTTACAAATGCATCATAATTAAGATGGGTGACTTCTTTTCAGCTCTGTTCTTTTTATAGCTCGGAAACTTTCTTTTGTGATTCTATCTTTGTTCAAAATCCAAATGAAAAATCCTCAAACCACACATAGCATGGGAGAGCATATACTGTGTGTTTGGATTATGAACACATGAATGAATTCCATTACCTTATGTCCCTTAGCCCTGACTAAACCAGGGGGATTATATCATTTAGTTTTTGTTATGGGACAAGTAAACATAACCACACCAAATATAATGATTTACATAATATGCATTCATTTGTTCACATTTATATGAAACTATTACTTAAGCTAGGCTCAGGTAGGTTGGGTTAACTCTGCTCTACATGAAAGTATTTGGCCTCATTCTCATGTTTGGGACCTCAGCTAAGTAAACTTAAATTTCCTTCTTTTGTAGTCCTTCACTTTTAAGAATCTAGTCAAGGTTCACTTTTATGCTGGCAGAAGGCTTCTCAGAAGCAGCAAGAGAATGAGGGATAGCCAATATAAAAGTACTTTCTAATCTCTTTCTTTGTGCCACTTTGACAAAAACAAGTTCCATAGACAAACCCAGTGAATTAAGAATTACATTCTATATTGTTTTAGAAGTTTTAATATAAGACATGGATATGAAGAAGGAAGAATTAGTGACTTCTTTAAACTCTGTTATACTGGTCCAGGAAATTAGTATATTTCAAAGTGGAGGTTAACTACTTTGGACAAAAATAAAAGAGATGTATGCACATATTTACCTGGCAAGGATTATAATGAGCAGCTTCAGAATATGGCCAACACAATGAGATCAGTAGGTGGCTATAATCTATCTACATGAGTTCAGTTCTTTTTAAATTGGTAAATAAAATGATTTCAAAGGACTCAAGAAATAGATTGAGAATAGTATATAGTAAAATCACCCAACCTATAAAATAAACTGTTTGGTTGTCATCTAATTAGGGTTTGATAATGATAATATTGTCCTTGTGTAATACACTTACATTAAAAAGTTGATATATATAAGAGTAGGAAGGCCAGGCGGTGGTGGCGCATGCCTTTAATTCCAGCACTCGGGAGGCAGAGACAGGCAGATCTCTGTGAGTTCGAGGCCAGCCTGGGCTACCAAGTGAGTTCTAGGAAAGTCGCAAAGCTACACAGAGAAACCCTGTCTCGAAAAACCAAAAAAAGAAAAAAAAATAAGAGTAGGAAGGACACATACTGATAAACAAGAAAAAAGCCTCATAAAAATTAGTAGTAATTGTAACTGATAGAAAAAGTAGGAATATTGACAGTGGCTTTTTGCCTGGAGTTGTATATGCATTTTTTATGTTTGAAAGTTCCAGAGAAGCCCATGGTGTGCTTTTATAGTAGATAAACAGAAGCAATATTTTCCCGTAAACAATGCTATGCTGCGTGGAGGTAGGCAATCTAAACATAGTACGTGATCTTCTATTTTATAGAATATTCATAAGATATAAATCCTGTCATTAGACACATCATTGAGACAGAGTTCACTAGGGGGTCAGTATGATGATATACTTTTTCTGGGCATTCAAACTGGAAGCATTAATAATGTTTCAAAAACTGAACACTCTACCTTCACTATGCCTACATTCACTCAAAAAGAGAATGGACCTCACTGGTGAGTAGAAAATCAATTGCTAACTCTCTGGAGCTGCATTAAGTTTGACTTACCAGTAGGATACCATTATCTCCATTAGAACCCTGCTGGCCTACCCATTAGCTCTCTTTTCAACATCCGGATCAAGCCTTCACTGTTTCAGAGTTTTGAGTTTTATATACTATACAGGAATGTCCTTATTTTTAAAAATAGAATTGCATAAATAAATATGTTGGCATTCCATAAAGATCATTAGTAACAGAGAAAACTTCAAAGAGCATAGTCCAAAATTGACTTTTGCCTAACCCATTATTTGACTACTTAGATTCTAGTCTCTATAAAATTATTTTAATGGCTTTGAACATTAAAATTATCTATGTAACTTCATTCAAATGAAACAATTTAGTTATTCTCTTTTCCTGATACAGTCACGTGGAAAACATGTGACTTAATGATTCTGAGTTCTTATTAAAAGGACAAGATAGCTTGTGTTGTTTGAGAAGTTTCTTGGATCCCCATAACCGATAGTTCAAAGGGAGATTTCCTATGCCTGGCACTGGTGTTTTGTAATGTGTGTGTATGTATGCATATATATATATATATACACATATACATATGCATTTTGAATACTCTTTAAAAATATTTCCCTATGGCTTTTACAAACATCCTTAGTGATACTTATTTTTCCTTTCTTCCTCTCCCAGCGTATTACCCTCACTTCCCATCCCAGTTATAATCAAACCCCATTTTTCCACTTTCCTCCCTCTCTAGAGCATCTTCTTCCCCATCTTCTGGGGTCCCTTTCTACTTTCCTGGCAAGCTATATACTCACATCCAAAGACTCAGAGGATTGACCCACAAATGTTCATGGTTGGAGAAATAATAGACCCTGGAGAAGAACCTATTACTACTTAGACAATTTTTTTTTTACTATATTCTGAATATTTATCCTTCTATCCCCAGATAAGTGTAGCTCTCATCTCTGATCAAAGAAACTTCATTTTACAGTAGACAGGAGCTTCTACCAAGATCAACAACTAGTCAGAAAGTGTATAATAAGTGATATGGGGTTTTCAACCCTAATTTACATTTCTAAAATGCAACACCTACGTATAAGACTTAGGGAACAAAATGAAAGAAGGGGAAGAAATACGGTGCAAACTTGATGACTTGGACGCCTGCCCCTAGATACTGTTTTATAGACTTGACAAGGTTGCTACATACGTGAAATCTCAGCAATCAGTTGCTTAAATAAGGCCCACATGATGACAACATTGGTTAATGTCACAATGTGAATGGGAAAAATTTCAGAATGCCCCACTCCTCGATGATGAGAAACTGTAGACAATCAATGGCTATTGAGAGAGGAAGGCTCAGGTTTCTCGAGGGATGAGCACCCTCATAGATTGTACAATCCCAAGTTGTCAGGCCTAAACCTATGTACATAAGAGCAACACTACGGCCTTAGTAGGTTTTATATATACATTATATGCACATAGAAGTAGATGTCATGAACTTGAGACAGAGTGGAGGGGACATGGGAGAAGTTGGAGGGACAGTAAGAAGGTATAAATGATGTAAACCCAGTAGCCATAAATACAATTCTAAAATAAAATTGAAAATATCATAGGATAGGTTCCTTTGCCATAATAATAATCTTATATGAAAATTTTGTTTTTCAGGTATCATTTATTAATTTCAAAATCAATTTGAAAAAACACTAGTATTTTTTAATAGTTATTGTAAGCTAAAGAAAATTATTTCAGTTGAAGGAAAAAATTAATTTTAAATACCTTTCAATTTAATGAGTACATTTATAGATAAAAAGAATGTAATTGAAAGTGCAATTGACCAAAATTTGTAATATAATACCAAGTAGTTTTTAATATTTTTCCTAGCATGATTTAAATTATATGAAAGAATGTCTTGTTAAAGCACATGATTAAACATTGAAGAATTATGTGATTGTGAGTGAATTTAATTTCATAACTTTAATAAATATTTGATGGTAATTGTTTATAATTTATTTTAATAAGTCATGCCATATATTTTGGTCTTTAAATTAGAGCATATCAATCTATCCTTTAGACCAGTGGTTCTCAACCTTTCTGAGTTGCAAACTTTCAATGCAGTTCCTCATGTTAGAGTGACCCCAACAACAAAATTATTTCATTGCTGCTTCATAACTGTAATTTTGTTACTGTTGTGAATTGTAATACACATATCTGATATGAAGATATCTAATATGTGACCCCTAAAGGGGTCATGAACCTCAGGTCGAGAACTACTGCTTTTGACTATTTTGTTTAGAAACCAATAAAGCCATTTGAGGAGAAAAAAGAACTAATATATGTTGCATTAATTAGTTGTCTGAGAAGACATAATTTCAGTTCTGACATTTTAAAGACTTGATTAAAACCTTATAAATCCAGTTTTGCCTGCTGCCTATGGACCTACACATATCCTTATTTTAGGAATCAGTTTTCCTCTTGTGAGATGACAGGAGTGCTTCCTTAATGATAAAGAAGTACCTGACAGTCCATTACAATGCACGTATTAATCACCATTTAGCAAAAAATAAAGGAATTGTACACACAGTAGCCTTTAAAATTCCCAGTTATACTTTTATCTCATTTGAAATAGTCTCACAATATATAAAGCAGTGCTGTGCTAAAGCTGACTGAGAGTAAATGGTTCAAATTCCAGTCTAACCAAAGAAATATTAAGACTCAAGCAGCATGTGTCTGAAGTTTAATCTACATATAACCTAATCATTGTTAGATTCCACAGGATCCTTATTTGGAATAAATATTTATCTTTTAGTGTTCTTTTAACCTCTTTTAAGGGCCAAAGTGAACTAAGTATTTAAATTATTATCTTTATAATATGATCCATCTGTACTCATGTTTACCTGCTATTGTGTAACAGTGTAGCTACTAGAGTTTTTAACCAGTGTGTGCATATTTTATCATCTAGCATATGTTTGTGTGTGTATATTTTAATTGCACTCGAAATGTTTTTAACAATAAGATAACATAATTATTTACCTATAATAATTTAATATATGCAACACTGATATTATGGAGTGAACAATGGCTGTAAATAATAGAGCATTGCTTTAGAATCACTTTCCTACAGGATTCAACCTAATATCCATATCATGAAGTCTCATATAGTAATTAATTACTCATGTAATATAATCTCATTTAAAACATCCAAATCTACAATAGCTTCATCTAAGGACACTCCTCCTTCAAGCTGTTTCCTGGCCGGCATGGGTTGAACAGTTTGTTCTACCACCAGCTTGTGCTGTGATACACCATTTTCCCACAAAACAACATGGACAGGTACTCGTGAATTAAAACCACTAACACTAAGAGCTCAAAGAAACTTTTCTTCTTTAAATTATCTCAGATATTTTGTCATAGTGTTAGAAAGCTATGAGTTTCCTCTTACTATTCTAAAAGTTAATTCTAGGCCACAATTATTTTTTTTTGCAAATAATTCTTTTACACCATCTTTCTAGGAAAAAAATCTAAATTTTGTGTATTATATAAATTAAATATAGTTGAATATAGTGAGTGTTCTAAATTTTATCACAAATTGGAAAAGTAAAAGCCACGAAGAATTGGATTCAGTATGTGAATATTGATGGAACACAAACATTTCTTCCATAACCAAAGACATCATTTAACACTAACATTCCATTGCTAACACTACAATGGCAGTTAATATTCTCTTCATTTTACAAATAAGGAAACAAAGTTTAAGAGGGTTAAACAATGTACCTCCAATCTATGACTATAGGGGGGTAAGAAGTTGCTAAGATTTGAATTCAGATTCCTAGAAAGGATACCCACAGCCCATGCTCTGAATAGAAATAGCCTTTGGATATGAAATGATGGGGGTACTGATGAGTAAGGATGAGTGTGTGGACACATTTATCTGTCCTGAGAAATGAGATTTGAGACAGAGACAGAGGACATTGAAATAACTTGTTTTGTAGTAATTCTCCATTCTCTCTGTGAGGTATGGTGTGGTCCACTAAGAGGTATAAATAAAAGGATTGATTTCAATTTCATTCTTTAAACATACACACCAGGTGGTCTTTTGTAAATTCCAAAGCTCTTGTAATATTTGTGGTCAGTGAAAAAGTTCTTGCTAAATCTGAACTAAGCTTCAAGAAACTCTAATAGTGAACCTGTTCACGATGTTGATCAATAAAGAAAGCTGTCTTTGTTTATTTATTTATTTTTTTTTCAGGACAGGGTTTTTCTGTGTAGCCTTGGCTATCCTGGAATTCTCTCTGTAGACCAGGCTGGCTCATAGAGATCCACTTGCCTCTGCCTTTTGAGCATTGAGATTAAAGGCATGTGCCACCACAACCGGGCTGAAGGTTTGTTTTAAATGAGAGAAATGCACACATACACAGAGAGATACTATAAGGAGGAATAATTTCACTTTATGAAATTATTTTTGCTGTGTTCCAGTGTTGCATCTATTGAAAATTAGACAATATTAGTATTTTTGATATAATTTAAAAGAGAAACAGTAAGAAATAACAAGAGAAAATAGCCAGGGGAAGGCAGTTACAATATGGAAGCTTGTTTGACAGTGAACATTCTTTTTCATTGTCCTAATTCTACTTCCGTGGTAATACCAACAGTTTTACTATCATAGGTTTATTGACTTATAAAGGCAAACAGAACAGAAAATGTCAAAATAGAAAGAAAAACTTTATAATTTTTAGCCTTTTAATGAGAGCTTACATTTATAAATCTAAGTCCATTTTATTAAATGAAAAGATATGATATCAATTAGGAAAATTAGCTAATGTTTGATTTAAAAATTAGTTATTCACAATCTAATTAATTCAGAAATGGCTATAGTGTGCTGACAGATTTATAAAAGTGAGACAGGTCTTTGATCTACAAACTCATAAAAATTCTAGTTATTGACAAAGAGTCAAAGTTACCATTTTAGGCTTGGATAGGTAACATGGTCTTTATTGCAACAACTCTCCTCTACTGTTGTAGCATGAAAATAATCATGGACACAACATTATCAAATGAGAATGACTGAATTCTGGCCAACTATTTTTTGCAGACACAAACCAGGATAAGCTTGATGGACTGACCTGTAAACTAATACATATTCATATGTTATATATATGTGATATATAGTATATAGTATATTAATATATATTATTTGTAATATAAAGTGTATATTATATATGGGAAGATTTTGATAGCAAGTGTTAATGCATGTGCATATGATTTTTAACCTCCATACAGTTGAATACATATCAAAACATCTAGTTTTTTAAATTCAATATTTATGCATATTATAATCTGGTAAAGCTATTTCATTGATATTTAATTCAAGCAAGTCACTTAAATGAAGTGGCATCTTCATATTCCAAGTTGCTTTAAATATCTGCATGTTTGTCAATGCCTTACAAAGAACCTGGGAACGATCCTTACGGAAAGGATTGTGAATTGTGCCAAATAAAAAGAAGAGCAGGTGCAAAATAACTATGTTCCACTGCTTGTATATAGTGTCACAGAGAGTAGTGCATAATAGTAAGGTAGGTTGTGAAGGTTAGTAATTATGTGTGATCACATTGTCAGTCATAATTATGTTCAAAGAGTGCAAGGTTGTGAGATAAACATTGATTTAGATACACAATGGAAAATGATTGAGTCAGCATATGCTTAATAGGAAGATGCTATCGTATTTTTTAAAAGCATTTTAATCAGTAATCTTGTAGAGACATACAACGTATAATTGAAGTATTTTATGAACTTCTTTCTTTTTACTTAGGAACTGGAACTGATTCTCTCTGCCCCTCGCTCTTACTTTCCTCTCTCCCTTCTCCCTCTGTCTTTTCCCCTGCTTCTCTACATGGCTTATTCAAATATGCATTGCAATATTCATCTTTTTAACTATTTGCTATACTAAACACTCATGTGGAAAAAAGTTCTGATTTTTTTATTACCCCCCAAAATAAAATTTTTGTACATAACAAAAACCAGAAAAATAATTCATTACATGAATAGGAAAAAAGTAAAACTATGATTTTTCATATTAGTTCACAATATATTTATATTTTAATAAGAAATTGGTACAAATTTTAATGAAACATTCTTCTAAAGCCATTTATGAAAATTTTAAAAAGTTGCTTAAAATTGAAAGAGCAATACTGTCAGAGTAAATATTATTCAGCTAGTCTAAGTTAAAATCTCAAAATAAGAAATATCTTGAAAACAATGATAACCTGGGAGGATTACAATGATGATCACAAATTGACCTTATTAAATATTTAAAATTCATCATTTCAAACTAGGCAGAACTATCATTATATATAAAGCAACATTATGTTTTGAACTTCTAAATTAAATTTGTTACAAAACATACATAGAGCTTGTTTAAGTTACTCAATTATTTATTTGTGTCTGTTTTCTTCTTTAAATAGGGTTCTTGCTCAGGTCTAAATAGAAAATGATTATTAAAGAAAAATGTGCCCATTCCAGTAAGGTCACCCATAACATTTGTGAATAACATATAGCCAGTCATTGTATAAAATATCTGTTTAGAAAAACAGTTCATTTGAGCCTGTTTTTTTTGGGGGGGGGGTTACTGTATCTTTTACTTCATTGTTTAGAATATAATTTATAGGAGTGATTTGTGATTTATAATTTATAAATGCTCTCCTTAACATTTCTTTCCCTCGTAGACCTACCATTATTAACACTGTATTTTAAGAGGCTTTCTGGGAGGGGAGGAGACTTCTATCCTTTTCAGCTCAGTGAGAAAATGGCCTTTTTATGCTTTATTCTCCATATATCAGAAATATCTAAAGAAGTGCTAGCTAATCTAGGGACAAGTGCTCAGGAAATCCATGTGAATAGAAGACTTCTGCTTCACAATGCCAGCAAAATCACAAGACAAAACCAGCCAGTCCATATAAAATAAATGGTAAGAGCAATGATAAGCACAGAGTCACTATGCTATGACCACAAATGTCTTGAATCTTCCTTGTAAACTTGTGAGAAAAGTTTGTCTGAGAGTTATAGATCTTGCTTCTTTTCCATGTGATGAGAAGTAGTAAATTAAAATCCTGACAGAATCATCTATATTTACACCATATTTTCTTTATTATTATTATGGGTCTACTGAATAATAGAAATTAAAGATGTATTTACTTCACATATTTATCTGTGAAGTACCATGAATTTTGGTTTACATGTGCATGTGACCATACACTGAAGCAGGAGGAGGCATTAATAATGAAAAAAAGAAATCCCCAGGAGTACAATTGTCATTGCTGTTATTTTGATTACACATTTCTTTCAACTTAGTAAACAAATACCAAGTGAAAAGGTGTTAAAAGTTACAGTTGTCTCTTGATAACTGAAGACATCTCTTTGGCTATAAGTGCTCTTTGAAATTTTAGATGATTTTTTTCAAAGTCATTGAGATCATAATATACACTTCAATGACTATTTTGAAGGGAAAAGAAGTCTAGTGTTAACTGTTAAATACATGAAAGTGTTGAAGTTGTGGTCTACCTTACAAACCTTTAGCCTCATAATAAATTAAAAAATCCTGTGATATTTAGTAGATGGTATTTTGAATGGCACCTGCCAAGATGTGGACAGGGTTAATGAAAAAGATAACAGAATATTAATTGAATTAAGTACTTATCTAATATGCTACCACAAATCCCTAATGTGCGTTCACACTTGAGGCTCTTGCAGTTTTCTATTGCATGGCATTTGTCTTTTTAATTAAGAAAAAACACATTTCTCTTGCATTGCCTTGGGGTTTTTCATTTAATTTCCTATTTAAAAGTAATTTCATTTCTCCTTTTAATTTAATTAAAAATGTGAAAATTATGAGAGGGGGGAAAAGTTAAAGAAAAGCTTGAGTCATCAGTCTCCCTTCCCTAATTATCCATATCACTAATGAAGTTCTCTCTAGAACAAACCACTGATACCACTCACTGGATAATAACACGCCTTTTCAAAATTGTAGATTAGACATCAACTGAAATTGATTTATTCTCTTTAAAGACAGTGGAACACTGTAAAAAGCAGATTTACTTACCTGAGAAAAGTAATAGAAAACAACCTAAAATATACCTTTACGTTTGATAAAACATTATTTAAAATTAAACAACAAAATTCTTACAATCCATAACTCATGTTCATGAAATAAGAGAAAATGATTTCCAGAAACCTTTGGTTAGGATTTTTTGCCACATCATCTAAATTGAATTATATTGGTGTATTTTGTTTTGTATTTCTCAAGTGACACATATCTTTCCTTTGGGAAATCTCCACATCAAAAAACAGAAGTGGCAAATAGAACTTGAATTCTAACCATTAGGCCCACATGGGAGTTTTCTGGATAGAGGTGCAGGGAATGGGGCTGCTGCTGACATGGCTGCTATAAAAGTGACATTGATGCAACTCAGGTGGCTTGGAATTGGATATGGATTAAAACTCGGCTTGCATTTAAAGAACGAAGTTTACAGTGAAGTGTTCCAACAAGAACTTGCCAGTCACAAATAAAAAAAAGAAATATTGAACATTTATTTTAAAAATGACTAATTGAACATATATTAATGGCTATGATTTGTGCTAGATATAGAGTATATAATTACAAAAACAGAAAGTTCTTGGTTAGTCTACTGGAAAGCCATTTATTTCTTATAGAAATCCCAATGACTCTAAAGCTTCTTAATACCATACACATTTTTATAAGAGCATTCAATTTTATTTTTTATTATTTTTATTAAGAAAATTTTTATTCATTTACATACCAATCACAGACCCCCCCTCTTCCCTCCTCCTGCCCCTCCAGCTTCCCTTCCCCCAACCCACCCCTCATTCCCTCCTACAAGAAGGTAAGGCCTCCCATGGGGAGTTAGCAGAGCCTAATAACATACACTTTTAGCTGACATTTTATTGACACACTTTCATTAACAAAATAGTATGGAAGAATTTTTCCATGCATGTTTCATCATTATTTACACATAATAAAATATTCTGCAGTAATAGAATTGCATTGAAACTGTTATGAAAAACTACTGAGACCAAAGAACTCAATGAAAATAGAATTTTTATCATGCATTTTTTGTCAACTTTTATTTGCTTCTCTTCTGAAAAGTCCAGGCCTATACAGTGAATATTTAATTGCAGTAAGGATATGTGAGTATGGGACTTAAACATTCATAGATTCATTATCGACAAAAGTACTGGAACCAGCATGCTTCAGGCACCAACAGTCTGATGAGTTCCTGTTTCTAGAAACCTATTAAGTAAAATACAGATTTCCTATGAAACTTGTCTTCTCAGTAAGTCATTCCTTGGAAACTAGAAGTACAATCATGCCTACATTAGTAGAATGCAATATTTCAGATCTTACTGTCCTATAATATGTGGGGGACCAGCTCCTACTATTATTTACCCCAGGGACTCTTGAGGAATGGGGGGATAAGAGCCTTATTTAGAAATAGAGGCGAGAGAAATGTGGGGCGGCTACCCACCAACCCCACAGTTCCCCAGAGTTTTCTTGGGTGAGAGTAGCAGCAAATATTAGCTAGAAAGATTTTAGAGTGTAGTGATAAAGATAGAAATACAGGATAGCCTCGAGAGGGCCTGGAACCTATTTCATCCGGCCAGACTGTCTCTGCCCCAGGGTATTTATAGAAAAGCCAAGGAGTGGAGCACAAGACCTCCCCCAGCACAGCCAAGTGCAGACTGTCTGAGACACCTGCACTCAGGCCCATGGTCCAATCATCCTCTCTATGTAGACCTGCTGGGTAAAACCACAAGGAACCGGAAAATGGGCTCCCACAGAGAAACAGAGAAAAAAACACAGGATAGACTTGAGTGGGCCTGGATCCTTATCCAATGGGCCCAGAATTTTATTCCAAAAATCTGTTTATAACAATGCCAAGGGGTGGAGCAAAAGACCTCCCCCTTGCTAGTTTTACAGTCAAGTGTAGACCCTTAAAAACACCAGGTACCCAGGCCTGTGATACAATCAACCGCTTATGCAGTCCTGCTGGGAACAGCCACTAGGAAACCTAGTGGGTTCCAACAGTAATATTTGCCTCCATGGTTTTAAGTAACAGAGATAGCTCTCCTAGCCATACTTTACAAATATCCACTTGGAGCCTAAACTATCTTTATTTTTTGCCTCAAGTACCTTTGCAGATGGTTATATTTATTTACAGGATATTATCGGGCTGGCTCATCATATTCATCTTAGACAGTCAGACAAATCACTGAATAGTTCTCCCTGGCCACCATCATGTCTCACTGTGCTAAACAAATATGACGACATCTTACAAACAAGCACTGGTATCATATAACTTAACAGTGATAGATTCCATGCCTTAGTTCTTTTTTAAAGCTGGAAAGTAATAACAGATATTTGAACTAGTATCACTTCTAGCTATACTAACACCAGTGGAAGGCTTTTCTCATAAGAATGCAAGATAGTTTATATATACTCACCCAGTACATGTCATAAATAGTCATCAATCATAATTATTGGCTTGCCTATCATCTAAACATATCAACACAGCTGACACATATAAATCTTCACAAAATACTAGAAATAAGAGCTAAACTTAAAAAAATTTTGAAGAAAACACAAGAGTTAGGCTATGATCATTGAATGGGTCAAAATTTCTTAAATGTGATACAGAAAATGAACAATAAAATAAAATATTAATGAATTAAATTTCATAAAATTGCATTCCCCTTTTGTAGAGATGATCATGCACATATGAAAAACATTACAGATTTGAAAAAGGTATCTGAAAAAACATAGACATAGGTCTTTTATAGATAGCATAGAAAATGTATGCTGATCAATAAGATACTACATTTTAAGAATAGGTAAAATAGTTAAGTGGAAGTGTTATCTAAGATTATATGCAAATAACCATGATACAAATGAAAAGATGTTCAACATTACTCACTGGGGTACTCCAAATTCAAACCACATTTAGGTATCAAAGAGCACATCATAAAATATCTAAAAATCTAAAAGACAGACAATAGTGCTATTTAGTAGTAAATATTGACAATAAGGTACCAAAGCTAATGGTAACACAATGCTGGTGTGGATGTAAATTCATATTGATGCTTTGAAAAATCCTTTTCACAGACATTAAAGATATATGCTATTTATAATAATTATGTGATACACACCTATTGAATAGGAATCTATGTTCACACAATTTAATATTCAGGCTATCGTTATTAGAACCGACACAATTTGGAAATTCTCCAATTGTTCATTGACTTACAAATGAATGAATAAATGTGGTATATGCACATATTTCAGTGTTACTCCACAAAATATGGATGAAGTATAAGTACATAATGACATGAGGAATGTGAATGGTAAAAAAAAATGGGTTAAAAATCAAGGTAAAAAATCATACATAATTTATTTATCCATTTATAGGATATTTTTCAGAAAATTTAAAATTATACATGCAGAGACAGTATATATGGGTATTTAGATCCATAGGCAGGAACAGTGAAAAGACACAAATTTTTGTGAAAATACTTTGGAATGATAGAAATGCTAAAAACTGTACTATGATGATGATGGTTAAATAAATATATCATACTGAACACTCAATCAAATTTTATATTCCAGAAATTTTACCTTAAAAAAGTTATTATTGTATAGAATATAAAGCAGTTAATATAAGGAGATATTTTTATATAAAAGATGATTTTCATACAAAAATCAAGGTCTTATCTAAAACATAAATGCATAGAATTTAACACATACGGGTAAAACATTTTTCATAGCCATGTATACTGTAAAATTGTGTGCTTTGCTTTATGGCCAACGGAATCGAACTTTTACAGTGAAAGTGTATTCCCAGTCATTTTTGAAAGCAAAAACAGCTCTGTGGAATAAAATATTGCTTAGAGAGTTTTCTCATACTGCTTGTCACAGCGTTCTCCCTGGCTGATAAGTTATTATTGCTTTGTGATAAAGGCCTGTGCATTTCCTCCTCTCTTATAAACATTTTAATGAGAACTTGAACTGAACTCTCAATGAACCTATTTTCCTTCCAAAATCTTATGATTTTAATCTTATGGTACTCCTGAGACCTGGCACTGTGGTCTGTGACAGCATGGATGCTTCAAATTATTCCTCCTGTTTGTAGAAAACACCATGTGCATCCATCATCCTTTCTCTCTCTTGCTGCCTCCTGGGAGCCACAGCCTCTAGCAAGGTCAATAATTGCAGTTTTGGTTGACAGTTCCAGGCCATCTGAAGCACACCCAGCTGGTGTAGACCAGCCACAATGGGTATTGACTGCCTTCCTCCTAGTTAGTTTGCCCTTAAAACTCTTCTTTAGCAATGTGATAGATGGACTTGAATCATCTCATAGGGACTCCCCAGTACAGAGAAAATAAATGGTTTCTCTACAGCCATGTGTGTATATGTGTCTGTTGGTATTTGGGGGACAATTGATCTAACAGTTCTGGGGTAAATTTAAAGACCTTTCCCTTGGGGATAAAGAGAACACTGTACCAGAGGTGAATATTTAATATTAACTTTGGCTTCTAAAACCATTGTTGATGACAGACATAAAATAACAGCCTTTAGACTATGAGGATATTCTGTAAACCAATGTGTTTTACATACTCATGTTTAAAATTTTAATTACATCTTTTTGCTCTGTTTAAAACTAGTTTAGAAATAAACAAAATAATTACCATTTATTTTCTATTGTATTTCATGACAAGTTGGGAGTCTCATATGTAATATTAAAGAAATGCTGTATGTTTTATGCACATGTGCACGTTAACAATACAAAGATTGCTAAGCAAATAACCTTTGCAGTCTGTATAGTAATTGCATGATGTAGATTTATTGTAAAGAAACTTTCATCTATTATTTGGTAAATTTCAGCTAAAAAAAAACTTTGAAATGTGGTACGATGTTTTTTAAATTTTTTCTTTTATTTTTGAAATTATAATTATATCATTTCTCCCTTCCTTATCCCTTCTCCAAACCCTCCCATATACACTTTCTATTTTCTTTCAAGTTTCTGCCCTTTTTTTTCATTTGTTGTTATTATATGCATACGTGTGTATACATATATATTCCTAAGTTATACCTGCTCGGTCAGAATAATGTTACTTGTAGGTATGTCTTCAGCACTGACCTTTTGGCACTGAGGAACAACCAGTTTGTTCGCTCTTCCCTGAGGAAGACTATTTCTCTCAGTCTCTGCATTTCCTAATTACCTGTAGTTCTTTGTGTATGATTGAGGTCTCATGGGCTTTCCTCTGTCTATTTTGGCATGTTTATTGGTGTCGATTGTTGTTCAGTTCATGTTTTGGTAATCATACTGGTGAGACTTTATGGGTGTGGCTTCTGACATCCCTAAGAGACACAGTCTCGTAGCAAAGTCCCTGACCTTTTGGTTCTTACAATCTTTCCACTCTGCCCCCTTTTGCAATGTTCCTTTAGCCTTAATTCTATATATCAAGGTAATAGCTTGACTACTCAATTAGAGACAACCTATTGTTGCCTAGATAATAGCCCAGCATATATTTTTAATTAATTAAATATGTTATTCTATATTCTCATGCACATATGAAATGCATTCTAATTACTCTTCTTTCTCATACCTGCCAACCCCCTCTTTCCTACAAGTCCCTTTTCAACATTCAAGGACTTTTCATTTTGTTTTGTGATCCATTGACCTTTGAGTCTGACTAATTACCTGTATGACCACAGGCTTGGAACTATCCATTGAAGTTTTATGGGCTCACCTGTGAGCACATAACTGATGACAGTCACTAGCCATCTAGCCATCTCCTATGGCAGCCCAATAGCTTTATGCTACAAATATGTCAGTATGTTTTCTCATTTATTTCTTTATTTTTACAAATTTACTTACAGTTTTGTCCTTTGTTTTCAGGCTTTCTTGGGACTTACAGATTTTCTTGAGAATGATCAGGAATTCTGGAAGAAAATTTAAATATATTGAAAGGATTAAAATATACAATTTAATAAGTCTTGGATACAGATTGAACATTGGTATTTCTAAAGATACTAGATTATTTTGGTATCAGTCATAAATAAGAACCATTGATGAGGTTTCTTTTTTCTCTATTCAGTAATTTTCAATTTGAACTGCCTTATTACAGTCATCTCTGAAGTTTCTCAAATGCTCGTGAACTGATTCCATTTAGAGATATTCTGAGTTTATTGCTTTGGAGTAGATACTGGGTTTCAGTGCTTTCAGAAATGTATCCAATTGTAGGCCTAGATCAGGAAAAGGGGCTTGACTATGTGAGAGAGGGACTAAGAGAAGGCAATAAGGGAAGGGATGTAATCACAATGCATTAAATACAAGTAAGAAACTGTCAAAATTTAGGAGCTAGAGAGATGGCTCAGCAGTCAAGAGCACTTGTTGCTCTTGCAAAAGACCTAGGTTTGACTCTCAGCACCCACATAGTGGTTCACAACCGTCTATAACTCTAGGTCCAGGAAACTGAATGCCCTCTTCTAACATGCACAGACACTGGGAACACATGTGGTGCATAGAATACATACAAGCAAGACACTCATACATGGAAAATAATATAAATAAATCTAATATACATGTATATAAATACATATATATATAAATTAATGTTAAAGTAAAACCTCTATTATTCTCTTGATTATTTCTTCAGATAAAGAATTGGTTGCTTATCCTGGACTTTGAATTGTAAGTTATTATATATACACACAAGTGTCTAAGTCATGATTACCACATCATTAATAATGACATACAATTACATTTGTGTGCTGCAACAGAGAAAAGAAATGTATGATCCTTTGGTAAATTTAGATTTCAGATAAATAACTGGTACATTTTCATTGTAATAAAAACTCATGAGTACTTGGGACAGACAGTTAAGGATCATTTTTTGAAATGGAATTCAAATGGAAACATATCCCATATTTTTAATGTTTTTATTAGCTTTCATTGTGGAATTTTCAGCCATGATTGGATACATTCAGGATGGTATGGCTGTAGACTTTTAATGAAATTTCATTTTTGTTGTTTGCCTACCTTTTCATTATTCATCCTGCTTTCCTTGTGTCCTCACATACCCACTAATCTCTTTTCTAATTACAGGTCGCATGTGACCTTTCCCCCTCCTCCTCTCCTTTCTCAACATCACATATTCCATTTTATTGTCTCCTGTCAAGTTTCATAGTCTATACCCAGTCTCAAAATGTCTTACATACAAATATTAAATGATAAGATGTACTTATGGAAACAAATATGTGAGTTTTGTCTTTCTGAGTCTACTTGGTCATCTCACTAGGATTCTTTCCAGTTATATTTATTTTCCTACAAATGATGTCATTCATTTTTCTTAACAGCAGAGTAAAACTCCATTTTAATTATTCATTGTTCTATTGGTGGACATCTAAGCTTGTTCCATTTCCTTGTTTTTGTGAATAGTGTAGTAATAAACATGGTTGTTTGTTGGGTATATGCCCATGAGTGTTGTAGCTAGGTGATATGACATTTCAATTCTTGGTATTATTGTGTGGAGCTTCCATACTGGATTCCTAGTAGTTACACTAATTTACACTGCCACCATCAATCGATAATGTTCGTTTTTCCCTCACAGCTTTGTCAGCACTGTTTATCTGTATTGTAATAGAACAGAGTACGTAGAAACAATCCATGTAGACATGGCCAACTAATGTTAGGCAAGGCCATCATGAACATACAGTGGAAAAAAAAGCCATATCAACAAATGGTGCTCACAAAACAATATACACCTGCAGAAGAATGAACTTAGACACACATCTCTCACACTGTAAAAAAAAAATTCAAATAATTCAGAAACCTTAACTTTATACTTAAAATGCCAAAACTGCTAAAGGAATACATAAGGAATTAACACAAAGTCATAGGTAATATAGACAAGAAGTTTCTGAACAGGTCTCCAATAGTTCAGGAAATAGTCCCAAGAATTAAAAGGGGTGGGGGTAGAGACTACATGAAATTTAAAAGTTTCTTCAAAGTAATCTATCAGCAGAGAAAATAGCACACAGAAAGGGAGAAAATCTTTGCCAGCTATACCTCAGATAAGGACTTCATATCTAGAATATAAAAACCACAAAAATTAGATACCAATATCATAAACCTGCCAATCAATAAATGTGCTAATGAAATGAAGTTTTCAAAAAAAGAAATGCAAATGGCTGTTAAATATTTTATTAATGTTGAAATTCTTTAGTCATCAGGAAAATGCAAGTTACACCCTGATATTCCATCTCACCCCAGTTGGAATGCTTATGGTAGAAGGATCCTATGTTTTATCTGGCAGGCCTAGCCATCGTAGAGTTCTGGCAGGAGATAGAACTAGGCCCAAGCAACGCAATAGTAAAATGTGACCACAATGGGGTTGAGTCCATTTTATTGTATACAGCTAAGACATTTTCACCATTCCCTAATTTCTACATAGTAAACTTTGTATCACAGAATTCTGGTCTTCTAGTTGAGCTTATCAATGACATAATTGTGATTTACTAAGGAAAACAAATGGACAGAGGAAGAAGACAAAAATGAAATCTTCGCAGTATGAGTGAGTACATTATCTATTGGCAATAGAAAATGAATATTGTAAAATAGCAAAACTGAATATCATGATTAAAGTACACCAAATTGTATGCTTCAACGACTGATATTTTGATGTTTGATTTTCAAAATTTGTTTTATGGTTTGATAGTTTTATACATTTATGTAATGAATTTTAGTCATTTTTCCCTCCATTTCCCTCTATCACCCTCCCTCCTGCTAAAACTGTTGTTCTCACCAAGATCCTGTCCTACTTTCCTGTCATCGTTTTGAGTGTGACTCACTGGGTTTAATAGAGTTTCTTGCTTCTGAGCAAGGGGTAGAGTTTATTCACTGGCACGAGGGAAGCTTACTAGTGACTAACCCACCAATGATGGCAGCACTCCCTCAACAACCCTTAACTTCTAACAGTCCCTCAGGGAGAGATGAGGCTTATATGCCCCTCACATAATCCAGGATTAGATGTTGGTGGGCCCAATCTTGTGCATATTGTGCACCTAATACTCAAGGAGTTCGTGAGTGGAATGGCTAGGTCCTATGCAGGAGATACATTTTTCTGCACATCTCTGCATACTTTGGTTCTTACATTCTTTCTGCTCCTATCTTTGCTATGTTCCCTTTTGCTATGTTCCCTGTTTTGAAGGACATAATTTAACTGTCATAGTTAGGACCAAGCACTCTACCATCATTTATTCTAGGCACTTAGGTCCCTGATGTGTTTTGGCATTAACAGGAAATAATTGCAAAAAGACACTTCTCTGATGAAGGCTGAGTTCAGCACTGGTATAAACATGAGTATGTAGACAGCAGTTTGGCAATATGATCATTTGGCAAAACAATACTAGTATGTTCTCATCTAGGGCCTAAGACCTCCCCAGCTGTAATTCCTTCAGCAGGATTACAAAACCAAGTTTAAGTTCCCTTTTGTGGAGTGGGACTCAAATCCAAGAAAAAAAAGCAATTGATAATCCACACGATATGTGGATTATCATGTCATGTCACCATTGAACTAGTTGGTACATCTTGCCTCAAAGGTCATTATTGTAGCTTCCACTATTCACATCTAAGTAATACCACTGGTGACTTTTCTTCCCCAACACCCTAAATAGAACCTTTTCACACTATAGAGATTAGGTAGTAATGGAGAAGATTCTAGCTCAGCTCCAGCTTGATTTATCTTTACCAAAGTATGGGATACTTTCAGTAAGATAATCTGGGGAGCAAAGGCAATAGTTGCTAGGAACCTCTAGAACCTCATTGACCAATAGCTCAGAGAGTTGTTCCATATCTGGCACTGGGATTTTCATATAATAAACCACAAGTTATGAAAGAACCATTATCCATCCATTGAAACTTTGTTTTTCAACATGAACATTTTAATAAGCTTATAAAATAGTAGGTTTCCATATGGCTTTTTCATATATCCTGAGTTTTATTCCAACTTCCTCTTCCTCTCAAACCCCTCCATGTTTAAACCTTTCTGATCCCATCAGTGAGTTTATTTTACAATTTTAGCACCAACTGGCAGTGAATGTATTCTTATTTTTATATTGATAACCCATTCCCTTAGATTTACAATGTGGTTGCAGCAAAATACAATCTTATTTTGTCATTGCTTCCATTTTCCAACCCTCTCTTCTGGGAAGTAATCAAAGAAGTTATCGATGTTCAGTCTGTGCATATATAGAAAACAAGAGCGAGAAGAGTATTGCTTGTACCTAGCACAGTAGTTCTTTATGTGTTGTCCCTGGAACTTCAGCCTCAGTATTACCTGGAAACATATTAGGATGGAAATTCAGAGGCCCTGTTCAGACCATGGAGTGAGCCCACCATTTGTGTTTTAGAAAGCTTCCGTGTGATTCTTTTGTATTTTCAAGCTTGAAAAAAATCCCTTGCCAGGAATGTATGTTTCAAGTCAAATATTGCCCTAAGTGCTTACTTGTTTAATTTCTGATTCCCCACATCTGAACAGATTTTGAAATCCGTGTAGTGAGAGACATTGTCACATGCATCTCAAATATGTAAAAATTATTGCAAAATGAATTAATGACTCCTAGAACAAATAAACAACCCACACACGAGGCTCTTCAATTGACAACTTTAGATTTATCAAAAATAGACTGTACTTAGAAAAGAAATTGCTTCGATATAGACAAAATGTTTATTCTCCCTTTGTCATTGGTAAGAGATTTGCTGATGAAGTCACATGAAGACATAGGTGGCATTGCATTCATTAGCTATCAGAATTTAAAAGGAAAATTTTCTTATGTTTTGCAAAGAACATTTTTAATTCAAATATAATTACGTAATTTGCTCCGTCCTTTCCGTCAAATCCCTCCCATCATATACCCTCACCACTGCTCCCTTTCAAATTCATGTTTTTTAGTCTTCATATCTACATATATAATATACATACACACACATATATATATATGTTTGCATATATATATATATAATTTGAGTAAATATACAAATGTACTCCACTGAGTCTCTTTAATGTTGCTTGTATGTGTATTTTTAGGACAGAACACTTGAGATTGGATAACCATTTAAGGTACTTATCTCTACAAAAGACTACTTCTCCTTTTAATTGCCTATAGCCATTCTTTCATTGCTTAGAAAAGGAATACATTTTTAATAAGCTTTGAACACTTTTATAGTATAGTAAATTGTTGTGACATAAATTTAAAAGAGTATACAAAATATGAATGTGGAAATATCACCTTTAGTTATGTTTTTATCGGAATCTAGGGTCTAGACCATGCTAGGCAAAAACTGCCACTATATTACATCCCTGACCCTTAACATTTCATTTTCATACAGCTTCTCACTAGTATGCTCAGGCTATCATAAAATGTTTAATCCTCCCTGCCACTTGAGTAGCTGGAGACACAGAGATGCACCGCCATTGTGCTTATTTTCAAGTACATAAGCTTAAAGAGCTCATGGGTATTTCTCTTAGCTGTAAAATGAAGCGATGATTGTTTTACACATCCCATTTTGTTATTTTGAAGCTTAAGTGAGCTTCCTTCAAAAAGCTCGGAAGAACCTGGGCACCCTCAGGTACACTGATGATCATTGTTCACAATGTCATTGAATTCGGATGGAGAGATGACAGGCAACGTTTTTATTGGTTGTTGTCTTATACTTTTTTTCTGAACTCGAAACCTTTGGCTAAAATGTATTCTTGTTGTTTATGATCAGCTAAAATGAAATGTTAGGAGAAAACTAAAAGTACTTCAACTGAATAAATGCCTAAACCCTAGGAAATATTCTAAAGTAGACAACTTTGACTCGTTTTCTATTTCTGCTCTCAGCTACTTCCTTTCTAGTGTGGCTTCCTGACTGGCTATTAACAGTTTCCTCCTTCCTGTTCTTCCAAGAATGATGGTAATGACAGCTTTTCCAAGGATTTTTGCTTGGGTCACGTTGTTCTGGGAAGAAAATGTGCCTCATGTTCCCTGGATGGCACCTCTGCTTTATGTACATTAGCCTTTTCATTGTCTATATATGAAAGCTAAATTTGCAAAATGTAGTTTGCATCTAAACAATAAAATATTTGAAAAGTGAGGCCTAGAACTCTGGTAAACTCATCCTTTTACCCTCCATAATGGAAAGGACAATTTAGTACAATGTCACATGGAGAATGTTGGGAATGAGACATAAGCACTATTAGAAGCTCAATTCTTTCGTATTATAATATTTACTAATTTCATCCAATTGCTTCAAACTTTCAAAATCCTACATTGACTGATTATTATAGAAATCAAATTTTGTGTTTATAAAGCAAATATATTTTAAGACAAACTACTTACCTCTAATGATCAGTATTATTTTATTCTTCAAAGTAGGAAAGTGAATATATTAGCATGGAAGTGTAGGAAAACACAAGTAAACCTATTCATGTATTCCAGCTATGTTTGGTTGGTGAGATGCCTTGAGAATTCTGAACTATTAATTGTTCCCTATATAGTTGGCTACGAAAGGTGTAACGCTGATTACTGTACATTTCATGGAAAACAATCCTCACCGGTGTCAGGGCAACATTTCTTTCACTTCTTTATTTGCTATCTCAGCTCATCACAGTGACCTTTACTTCATTTTCTCTTGTCTGGTCTGCTCTGCAGACACTATGAAACGTGGTGTCTATTGAGCTGAAGTCAATTAATCACAGGGTGACTTTTAGAATCAAGATTAATAATAGGTTATTTCATAACTGGAATACTTGATGAAGATGAGCACATTTGTAGTTCCCCTCATGCCCAGGAATCATTTAACTAAGTTGCAATGTTTCAAATAACTTTTCGTCTCATGTGACTTTCTCTACAAGAACTGTTCAGCTTAGACAGACTCTCCTAAGCTTCCATCAGGGATTCCCAGAAAGGTTGTACAAAATCACTTCTCTTGGCCACTGGATACCCCTAAAGAGCAACATCTTTGTAAGCATTGCCCTCTCCTTCAAAAAGGGTAGAGAGAGGATTTGAAAAAAAAAGAATAGAAAGCCAATCTAAAAAGATGTTATTGGCCACCAATAATTTGTATTTCTCAGCTCTGCCACCATGATTGGAGAGAAAGGTTCTGTTTTCCTCCTTAGTCTTGTGCCAGATTTTCTCTTTCTGTCTGTCTGTGTGAATCCTCAAAAATCCTTACCGGATCCTGACATATTAGAAAATATGGAACATTTGAGATTCTGTACTGATTAGCAATGTGATAGCACACCTTAGCAGTTTAGTAAAATGGCAAAATTGTTTGTTTAGTGAACCATACAGTGTACTGTATCATCAATCTGATTTTGCCGATGAACTAGGAGAACTGGTCAGTGCTGATAAAGTTGAGTTTTACAGGTTGGTGCACCACCCACAGTTTAAAAATCCAGGAACACATACATCCTCTCTCTCCTCCCCTCCCCCTGTTTGGGTGTGAATATGTGTATGCATGTGTGTGTCTGTGTGTCTGTGTCTGTCTGTCTTTCTTTGTGTGTGTGTGTGTGTGTGTGTGTGTGTGTGTGTGTGTGTGTGTAGGTGTGTGTGTAGGAACTGTGGACAGAACACATTTTGTAGATAGAATATTTTATTTACTGGCATAAAGCTGGAAGTTTGTGTGCAGCTACCATAGAAGTCATTTTTAAAGATTTATTTTATTAGTTCCTTTCTATTCCCCAGGTGTACCTTTCCTAACATTTCCACCCTAAATACAATTGCCTCTGAAGCACAATACATCTCTGAATGAATGACAGTTTCCAAACTCCATTCAAAAAACACCATGCAAAGCCAGGTGTAACACAATGCAAATACCAATAGTGTCACAGGCTAAATATATTCTGTTTTGTATTATTTTAATATCTTAGGATATATACTTTCTAGTAGCCTATGATTATCAAGAAGCAGATCATAATCATTTGGTACTTTTTAATTGTGTGTACCTGCATGCTCCTATGCACACACACTCATGCACCCTGGGACTTAACAGGAAGTTGTGTGCTGCCTCTATGGTTTCTGGGAATCAAATTCTGGTCTGCTGTAAAAATCAGTAAGCACTAAAGCATTTTATATTAATAACAACTTGTTTGACGCTTGTTTTACTCTAATGAAGACGTAAAATGGCTTCACCTAAAGATGATTTCCAGTGAAAAAACTTATTTCTTATTTTTAAGTATTATTGTTCAGTTTATTGCAGCTAATATTCATTTTATTTGTCAAACTGTGGCATCTTCCAAGTTCATGTTCATGCTTAGAACAGAGTAGTTGAAAAATGCTATTTTGCCAAGCACATTTGGGGCTCAGGTCTCAAAAAAACATATAGGATTATCTCTAGTGCTAATTTAGTCACAAGAAAGAGAATAACTCTTTTGTTTCAGTTACTTCATCAGCATCTTGCTCCAAAACACACCTCTTTCTCACGTGTCTCCAAGTGGTCATTTATTGATTACTGGTATTGAATACTGATTATTGGTAGCTTATGGTCTATTTAGGTTAGAGTTTTGTTTCCTGCCCCTCCCCTACCGCCCAGGATTCTATGTTCATGGTAAATGATTTGCTGGCATGGTCATAAAAATAAGAACTAATAGTTTTGGCTCACACACTTATCTTTTTCATCAGTTATTTAGTTGTAATAAAACACCTATGTAGTACCTGGAATCTTTGATGTCCTCCCAAATGTTCTTTAGATTTTGTATATTCAAAACATAGATCTGATTATATTAAAAACCCTCCACCAGACAGACATATTCATAAGCAGACAAACACACACACACACACATACACACACACACACACTCATTTTCACACACAGAATCCCACTGAATCAAAAATAAAAATGAAAATCCATAGCCCTGTTTGCTATATAAGTTTTCTGAGCCTGCCATAACAAAATACCACAGACCGAATAGCTTATAATACAAACATTCATTTTCTCATAGTTCTAAAGACTAAGATTCTGAAATCGATAAACCCAGGTTTTTATGCAGACCAAGAGGGAGTAATATGTCCCAGGACTGTCTCTTTGGTGTCCTGTGTTTCTTTACAATGTTTTTTTTTAAAAAAACATTTTTTAAATAAATACAATATATTCTGATCATGGTTTCCCTTCCACCATCTCCCTTAGAGCCTTCCTATCTCCCACAAACCTGAATCTCATTTCTCAAATTTCCTCCTTTTAAAAAACAGATCACTTTGATTTAGGGGTCCACACTACTCCATTGTGACCTCATCTTACCTAAGGATATCTGTAATCACCTCATTTACAAATAATATCACATATTGAGGTACTAATAGCTGAGATATGAACATATATATATGAGAGAGATGGCACATAACTCAATGTGTAACACCTAGCCCACTCCTTCAGTCACATTCATATTCCATCACTTTCTAAGGCTTTATATGTCAGCCACACATTGGTCTTTTGATAAATGAGTCATTACCTTCCCATTCTCCAAATATCACTTCTATAATCTACTTCTAAAGCTTAACCACTCTTTATCCTATATATACATACACATAAGCCATTTAACCTGGCTTATTTTTGTTCATTATCAGTCAATATGGCATGAACATTCTGTGTCAGTTGGATTATTAATATACCATGTAATGTGATCCCATATAGCACTTACATGCTTCATAATCTCACACTGATCACATATCTTTCCTTGTCTTTTTTTTCTACCAATGTCTGTTTCACCCTGAGTGGCTTATTTCTCATTTTGTTATGCAGTTCATTTTAGCATGCAATAGAAACAATGTTTCTTAAATCCAAACATTGCTCAAATGTTACTATTTTGACAAATCAAGCTATTTGAGTATTCTCTATACATAGATACTTTACCTGACACTTTAGCACCTCACTCCCTCAAATAATAGTGTGTGTGCCTTGAAATCCTTTTACTTAACTGTATCTTTTGCTCAAGGAAAGTTTTGCAAAAGATACATTTTGCATCAGGTAATGTATTCCCAGCATAAAAAAGTTGATGAAATAGTTCTTTGTTAGAAATTTATAATATGGACGGATGATAATGCTATGTTCAAGGTAATTTCCAAAAACAATAGATAGAATCATATCTGCTATTTCTATTCTCTGGAATCTTGAACATGTATCATGGCTCAGGTATGTATATGAATACATTTTCTCAGAGGCACATACTATTAAGTATCCAAAACAGAAAGCAAGTGTGAAATTTCTACCTAGAAGCCCAATGACCTCGCAAAATGCATTAGTTGAAATTCTAAGTGTTAATGTGAGTATTATGGAGTAAACTAACTATTCAAATAATATTTGCCTTTAAAGGATTAGTTTAAGAATTATATGAATTGAAAACTGTGCCTCATGTGGCAAGCAACAGACAAATGACACGTAGAAAAGGAAGAGGAGAAAGACAAGGAGGATGAGGAAGAATTCTAGGAATAGAAATTATAAAAATGTATCTACAACTTTGAATGACATGTTTAACCCTGCAATATGCTTCATGAAAAATAAATTTCTTTGGTTCACTTTCAATTCCTTAGGAATTGGTAACACATACAAATCAATAACAATTTGACGGATGAATATTAATTCAACAATATATTCTTGTATTTCTTGATTTACTTGCAAAAAAGTTGCCTTTACTTTTGCTTTTAATTGTTTATTTTGTTGGGTTAGATGATATTCAAACTGTACTGTAAGAATATTGCATTTTTAATTGAATTTGGGCATTTATTTGTCGTCAAGACTTACTCTGAACACCTACTTTACTCAAGTATGTAGGATATTCATTAGTACACAATTCCAGTTAATACATATTTTATAACTTGAGGCAATCTTGCATTTTAGCATGTATATGTGAATTAGCATATAATGATATGAGTAATTTTTTTAATGAAAATTTCACCACAACACCACTTTTCTCTGACTTCATTGTGAATTCAATTAGGTTTGCCATAGCCCTCTTCCTGTGAGCCTGCAGATAAGACATGAAAAAAATTATTTTTTACTATAATCCTCCTGTTTAGATATGATAGGAAAGCACCAATGAATTTAATACTATTAATGTTCTTTCTGAACTGGAACATTTAAATTATAAAATATCACATATTGTTTTGTTAAAATGTTGACAGTATTTCAAAATGTGCATTTTGAAGCAAGTTTTATATGAGTTCTTACAACATATGGGCATAGTCTCCATTTGGTCTTTCAATTAACATGATGAGAAAGACACAATGGTTATTTCTGCTTCAGATGTGTTATGTCCCTACCGCTAGTCACGTTTCCTGTAATAATTCATCACACATTCTGAAGTGTTGCTGTACATAAATAGTTTCTTCTGTTCTTCAGCATAATCTGATGATAGATGCCTACGCGTTGCTGAGTTTTCCTCTTGAAACAATATGAATATATTTTAGTTTTATTACAATAAAAAAGAATTAAAAATAAATTTCAAGAATGGTTTATTTTGCACTTGCTGTGATGCTATGAAAATATACTCAAATATTTAAGTGATTTTGGACTCGCGAGGGCAATTGAGACTATACAATGAAGCAAGCAGAGAGAGTAAACAAAGCGTAAAAGTTAATACCAATTATCTGATCTACATGAATTAACCATTCAATTGCCTGCTGTCTAGGAACCTAAGATTTATCCAGCTCTATGACTTCATGGTTCTGATGCTATTTAGTGTGATAAGAAACAAAATATCCATGTGATTAACAATCATATAGAATTATAATCTGACTCTGAATAAAAATGAAAGTGATATGCATGCTGAAAGTAATGAGTAGAGCTAATACCATTTTCTGAATGCCACCACTTATCTTTTACAGAGTAACCTTATGCATGTTCTCTATGTAGTTATGAATGTATGGCTCCATTAACACACTAGACAAGTTGCATTATTGTGACATACAGTGTAGAAAAATGTTCTCTATCTGTTTTCATTAAGATCTATTAGGTTATTAAGTACAGCTGGTTACAGTAGTTATCAATAATCATTAAATTATCAAGCTAATAATTTGAAAATAAAAATGTTTCATCATGTTGAAAATGAATAAGCCCCAAAACATCAATTATACAAAATACTTCACTGTTTTATATTAGCTGATTTTGCAATTCATTAACTTCCAAGAAAGTTATGATAGTATAAGAGCTGTATTAAACTGTACCACTCAACTTAACTCTGAATCTGTAATACTTCAGGAATTAAAACAACTTGTTCAGTAAATCAAACTAATTATTATGATAATAACTCTCATTTATATGTTCTACATATTTTTCTAGATACATTGTGATTATTCACTTACTTTTCTTACAATTTATTAACTAGCCCATAATATGATCTGTCTACCTCCTTTATCGATAGATCAGCTATATTTCTGTAAAGCTGACTTCATGAAAAAATAGGGATGATTTCCTAAAATGTTCTGTGGTAAATAGATGGGGCACAATTTGAATTATGCTTGGTGTCTGTTATAGCAGAAGCTACCAAGGTAGGGTCTTCTTTATAAAGAAAAAAATTCATTGGATGCCAATAGGGAATACTAATGTTTTAGGGGTAATTAGAAGTTTGATATGAAATACTTAGATTTCTTCTTTTCAACTCTGTATCTACATAAGCATGTTCTATCTTTCAAGTATTAATGTGTCAGATAGCATTTATTGCCTCATTGTGTAAATAGGCACTCTTGGTCTAACTAGATTTCAAACAACTAAAACAGCAACAATAATAGCTAACACACCATTAATGTACCTATATGCCAGTCACTTTTCCATGTCTTCTATATACTTTACTACAAAACCCAAAATGCAGTAAGTGAAGTGTGGTTATCCTCATACATAAATTATGTGAAGTTATGTTACTCATCCAGGGTTAATAAGTTATTAAGTGGTACAATTGGTAAGTAAGCCCAGACAGTCTAACCAAAGTCACCATGCAGTGTTTGCATAGCACATTGAAATCCTCTATACCAAAGAAGGAACTATGAACAAAATTTAAATATATATGGCAAAGTGAGAATTGCATTTAACAGAAAAAAAATATTTCCTATCCAAAAAAAAGACATCCAAGAAATCAGAAGAATAAATGACAAACATGCCATTTAATAGGAAAATGCAAGCAGTTAAAAATATGTGAGAATTCTTACCCAGGTTTCCACATATGCATATTTTGGCAGCGCTGGGCATGGTAATTATGACCTTGCACATTCTAGACAAGCATTCTTTGAACTATGTCCCCAGGGTGTGATATCTAAAGTTTAGAAAGTCAAATTTACACTTACAAGATGTGTAAAAGTATTAAAAGCTTTAATATTCTTTGTATTCACTACTTGTTTAATTAAAGCAACAAAGTACTTGACAAGAGAAACTGAAGTAACAAAATGTTTCTTAGGTCACAGTTGGAAGGTACATCATAGCAGGGAAGGGGTGGCAACAGGAGCCGGAGGCTGTCCATATTGTGTCCACAGTCAAGATGCGGGGAGTACTGAATGGTCACACTCAACTAGCTTTTTTTTTCCTTTGGGTCACCCCCAGGATCCAAGTCCACGGAAAGCTAATGCATATATTTCGGGTGAGTCTTTCCATGTCAATTAATATCATCTAAATAATCCTTAGTAGACATGTTAGGAAAAATTTCTTATGGTGATTCTAAATCCCATCAAGATGATACTCAAGATTAGCCATTTTAGTCACCATAAAGTCATTCAGGTTTAATTGTGCAAAAACATTAAAACTGCTCTTCCTGCAGACTTTTCTAAGTTAGGTGTTAAACTCTGGCATCTCCATAACACTAGTGTTTTGGTTTGCTTTGTTTTATTTTCCTAAATCCTTAGATCCATCCTTCACTTGTACTCTTCCTCACTCCTCCAAGAAACACAAATGCTAATTCTTTCAACTCCATCTTCAAAGACAATCCAAAAGCCTACCACCGTTCACAACCTTCATTCCTCCTTCTGTGGTCCTCTGCCTGGATGGCTATATTTGTTCATTCTTTTCATCTCTCCATGCTTCAGCACCGCTAGAGTCTATTTTCCACCCACTGGCCAGCTTTGTTTTACAATACAAGGTTAAATCATCCTTTATCTCTGCTCAGTAACCTCTGAATAGACTTTCCATCTCACCAAAAGTAAACATGTAATCTTTACTATGGTCTTGGAGACTACAAACTCTCAGTCCCTCTCCTTCCACTGATCACAAACCCTTGCCACTGTTACTGCACAGTCCAACTCCTCTCCCAGGTCCTTCTCTCCAGGCACAAGAATTGACTTTCCTTTCTAGTTGCCTAGTTAACTTCTTACATGTTCTTCTCTCTACCTGAACTATTCTAGTGTTGGAGGGTCCTCATGTTCTCATTACTGGCTCCCTGTCTGAACTTTCTTAAGCATTGCCACCTGGGCAGGACTTTTCCTGCTGACTTTGCCTATGACAGTGTCCTTTCCTCACACTATTAATTCACTACCTACCTAATTCTATCTAAATTATTTTGCTTCAACCTGCTTGATATTTTATATACTTAAAAAATTTTTTCATTATTCTGTAATTTTTCTTAGGCAGTAATATCTAGGGACTTTAGTTTATTCATTATTTGTTGCTAGTTTTTCTACTAATAAATTCTCAGCCCCAGTCTTTAGCACACACTGTCTTTTAAAAGAACAAAAGAATATTCAGCATCACAAATATTGCAAAATGAATATTAGAATAACTTTTACAAGAATCTTTCATAATTCCTTGGCATTGTTGATTACAACTTAAAATGCTTACATGTTTGATGAAAAGATTTCACTTAAAAAATTCTTCCAAAAAACTGCACAGCAATTAGAAGATGAATTCCCCAGATTATATTTTTGGCAGTTTTTTTCAATAGGAAACTTGTCAACAAGTCTTTATAGTGGGTTAAAGAGTAAATAACCATTTATTTAATAAACTAGGCCTCCACATTTAAAAGAATGCGGCAAATTTCTGTGCATTATTATAAAGGAATTCCTACAATGTATATTTAAGTTAAAATACAAATTGCAAGAAAAACATATACAGAACAATTTCTCCCCTGTATTTATAATCTACACTCTTTGCCTGTGAACATTTTCAATTTTACCAAGTGATTATCCTCATGTATAGTTTCAGGAAGTTGTGGTATCACTACTATCTAGTCACAATTCTCTGTGTTAAAAGCATCCCTATTTCTCGTTATGTCTGCAAAATAATATTACTGTACTATAGGTTCTATTTGACTAATCTCTCAACTCTAGTCTGACTTTCAAGTCAGCAACTACCAAATAATTTTTATTTCTTTGCCCTTTACAATTTCCTCATAATTAATTACTATTTAGAGACAATTTCTTGTATAAACCCAGGTGCTTCATTACTGTAGTACATATTTTTCATCTTGAAGTTTCATTTAGTGCCAATGATCATGATACTTACTTGGGGGCAAGTACTCAACTGGTGATTTTTTTTGAATGGATAATTGAAGTATTAATAAACTTATGCATGTTTGACTCTGTGTAGGCTGTATTTGTAATAAAAGTACCAGTAGAATCTATATGCAAAATAAGGACTAAGATCAAGTGAAATATCTACTCCTCTTTTGATATCACTTTATATATATTTTTTTGTTAAAAAATAAAATATTTTAGAAGATAAAAGTTCTACTCATTATTATTATAAAATACAACCATAATGTAGACACCTTTTCCTTTGAGAGATATATTTTAATCCTAAGAATATGTATTTAAATGCCAATGTTCTGAGAATTACTTATTTGGAGGAAGGTAGATTATTTTAATAAAAGTAACCCATATTTTAAGTATAAAAGTAAAACTGAAAAATTCTAAATGCCAGTTGCAATTTCATGATTTCTAATATCTATTGACATTTTTATGTGTGATTCCTTATTCCCACTAACAGAATGTGTCTTCCAGGCCAATATTTGAAACAGTATATAATATTTTATCATATATATTTCTATTGTATGATATTGAGCAGTGAAAGAAAATGACATTTTTAATAATGAAAACATTTTACTTGTTGAGTTGATATTCTTAGTTATGCTTTTTTATTTGTGAAGGAAAGTATATATCTCTGTGTAAGATAAAGTGTTCTTGGTGAATTTTATATGCAACACATACATTTTCAAAATTGAATAACACTCAATTTTTATATATTTCATGATAGACATAGATAACAAACTAAAATATTTAAAGACAAACTAAAATGTAGTTGTTCATATTCTCTGCCTTATTTGACTAAAACGAATACCTCTTCACTGACTAGTGCTTGTAATCTATCAATTAATGATGTTTTTTGTAACAGCATAAAAAAAACCATGTATTGATAAATGAAAGCCATATTCCACAGGATAAATGTAGTCATTAAGTAAAATTGAAGGAAATCTAATCATTTCCTTCAAAATTCTTTCACTTAAAACCCCAATCCTTCAGTCTTTAAAAAAACACATTAGCATCTATTAGACAAAAGCACTGATAGACATATATGCTCTGTGAGAGAGAGCATTTTGAATGATTTCTGTCAAAGACTGACATTTGAGGACCAAAGCACTAGGTACTGTCCAAGCTGGGAGAAAATGAGTAGTTGCCTATTTATCTGACATAAAATCTGCACAGGGCACAATCTGCTTACAAGGGGATAACTGGAGATGTCCTGGGGCATCATCCAGAAAGATGTCCATCCGTTCCTGTGAGAGAGGAAGCACTGCTGTTAAAAGGCCTGATTGTCCCTGTTTTCTCTTGTCTAGAAGCTACTATCACTTCAGAAACACAACAATGCTGTAAGAAGCCTGCTCATATTTTGTTGACAATAGATATCTGAGTCACAACATCATTGTGAATTATTTCATTATGCTCTCTACCATGACAGATAAATAAATGCAAGAAACCTGGTACCTGGAATGCAAAAACAACCAAGAAAAGGAAGAAGTGAAAATATATTACATGTATACACTGTGTGAATAGCAATATATGTAAAAGGCAGTGTGGCATAACAGCAAAGAGCAAGGCTCTGTTCAGGTTACATTCCCAGAATCTTCTCCTCTACCTTCCATTCCCAGTGCTGTAAAGATATTCAACTTTTAACCTTCATGTGCTATAAAGATATGGTTATAATAATGGAATCTTTGAGGTGGATATGAGGATATATAATTATTTAAATATTCTTAAGAACTTAGAATGCATCTAGAAAATAGCATGAACAAAATTATTCTTTATCAAGCACAATAAGTACAGATTAGGAAATGCAACCACAGAATAAATATAGTACAAAAGAAATAAATTTAACACACCAATACACATACATGGTATTAATGTTAAGAAATTTCAAAGAATACTATTACAGGGCTATAGCATAGTTTCTTATTTCAGACTTTTAACCAATTCCACTTTCTGTTCATGATGCATTTTCACTTTTGTGCACAAAGAAATATAAAACTTTATATAAAACCCACATACTAAAATTCAGTAATTAGAAACACACACACACACACAAACACACACACACACATATATATATATATATATATATATATATATCTACACCTCCTTTATAATACATAAGTTATACTCACTTTAAGAAATAAGTCTGATAAAACTATGATAATCATCTAATTGGCTATTCAAAGAGCCCACGTATTGAACAAATAATATTAGATATGTGCATTTATATAAGAAAGCTACTCTTACTCCATCTTCAAAAAGCCAGTTTTTATCAATGCCAAGCTTAAATGCTCAGTTCTCCTTATTCAACTTTACTGAAAACCCTTCATTTTATCATGATTCCTTCTGACATGTCTAAGAAGAAAATAGAATAATATGGGATATTCCAATGGAATAAAACTGTATTCTTCAGCATAATACAACTACTAGAGTTATTTCAGTCACCTTAATTGAAATCTTCTCATTCTGTACTAACATAATTTAGAATCACATATGTTTAGAGTCAGAAATCTCTTTACAAAATGGTAGAAAGTCTCTTGAACTCAGTTGAGCGTATTAACATTAAATTACAATGAAAAGGCTTCAGTGAACTTAAAGAAGTATATATGTTGTTCCACTTGGGTTAATAGCACTATCTATCACAGAAATTACAGTATGAAGGTAGTATGAAAAATATTCCAGTGTCTTACATCTACTATCACATTTGAATTGTATTCCTATATTCTTACACGCTATTTTTCTAGGAAAATGTTCTTCTTTGGAGTTGTAGTACTATGTTCAGTACCAAAAGAAATTATAGAATGGAAATTAACTTCACTCATCCTAATACTAAAATTATTTCGAAGGAGAAAAAGAATCATCAATCTCACTCAGCTATGGACCTTGAAAGCTAGACATAGTGACCTGCCTGCAAGCTATATCCACTGGAGCAATAGTGACACAAATGTTATGGGAGTAACCACCTTTTTATTGGATTTAAAGCCTGATCCATGAGATGGAACATGTCTCAACACTGTCAATGAGACCAAGAATCCAAGATTAGCTAGGTCATGGGTCCTAGGGGAAAACCAACTACTATTATTCTGCTAGATGAACATAGTAGTAAATGGCGCCTAATGACCTATTGCTATACCCATAGATCAGCACATCATTAAACCCTCATCAAAGAAGTTTCTTGTAGTACAATGGTAATTACCATAGAGACCCACAAATGAACAATGTATAGACAGTGAGAGATTTGGGATCACTTACTATTAAATTATATGCTTTTATAACACCCTGCCCCTTGAGGCTCAGGAGCAGAGGAGACTGAAACATTATAAGAGCCAGAGATGATGGCTAACATCAAGAAAATAGCGTTTTCCAGACACAGTGTGGCTGATGCACATATGAACTTACAGAGACAATGACAGCATGCACACGACTTGTGCAAGCTCAAGACAGACAAAATTCCCAACATGGAGAAGGGGAATTGGGCACAATGCCCCACCCCTAACCAAGAAAAATTCACAGCTGATAACTGCTGGGAGAGGGAAAAATCACTTTTCTTCTATGGGGTGACACTGGGTATATCAACTACACTCCAATTTGCGCCTTGTATGTAGGAGTATTTGTCCAACACAGATCAGACTCTATCTTTTTCTTTTTTCTTTTGTTTTGTTTGTTTGGGGATTATTTTTAAGTGAGAGAATGAACATGAAGCTGAGTGGGTAGGGAGGAATGGAGAGGATCTGGGAGGAGTTGGAGGAGGGAAAAGAAAAATATGATCAAAATATATTCTATTAAAACTTTAAGAATGATATTACAATTATAGGTAAAATTTGGAAAAATAAATTACATTTATTCCTATGTCAGAATATAGCCATTTAATATTTTCTCTAGTTTAGAATACTACATTAATCTATTCTAAAATACACACTAACTAACTACTTTGTAAAGGACACTACTACATTAAGAGTCTGGGTTAAAAGAAAAACATGCTTCTCCCAATAGATCTTCTTTTCCTAGAAAAGGGTAGATACACCATAACTATTCATGTCAATAGATCGTGATACATGCAATAAAGTTTAATGAAGAAGCAATAATAGGGTGAAAGGTATCAAGGAGGAGAAGTAGGTATTGTTATCTTAGATATGGTGTTCCAGAAATACATACACATCTGTTTAAGGACTTAAAGAAAGTGGGAAAATGAGCCAGGAGACAGAAGAGAAGGAGAATGTGAACATCCAGATGCAGAAATACAACACAACATATCCCAGATAAGGACACTGTTCTCACAGCACTTCTCTTGTAATGAGGAAGACAAAATAAAAAGAAACACAACTTAAACATTAAAATCCATCTGATTGAAGGGTTGAAGGGTGGAATGAAAGATGGGGAATGAACATTAGGAAGATAATCCTGTATTTCAAAACTAAGTGATTATTTTCAAAAATAGATACATGTATAGCACAGAAGGATTATTTAACAGTGAAAGAACTTTTTCTGGTCATATTGTCATTGGAAATGTATTTCAGAATTTAATATTAGAAAACATCTACTAGAATATATTTTATTGTTTGAGAATAGTATATTATATAAAAAATGATCAAAAGATGTTTTCTGAAATATAGTTCTAACTCAATTTTTAAAAAGTGGTCTGCAGATGTATTTTATCTTAATATAGTAAACATTTTAATATGCATCAGGAAAGTAAAGAAAAATATTCCTTTGACTATACTTTGATTTCATTATATCCAAGTGAATAGAAAGTTAATGATGCAACTGACAAAATATATAAAAACATGTTTGCAAGAGGGTGAAGAATAATTAATATGCAATGAGTAAAGACTACTATCTAGGGCTGTAGAGATGGCTCAGCAGTTTAGAGCACTTACTGCTCTTCTAAGGGACCTGGGTTTAATTCCCAGAAGCTACATGGCAGATCAAAACAGTCTTTTATGTTATGGAATATTATTTTACCTGGGCAAAGATGTGTTACATTTGTTTACACTGCAGAATGTTACTTCAAATGTGTAAAGGTGTGTTACATTTGTTTATGCCTCATTTGTTTAATTATATAAAGATGTGTTGCTGTTTTACCTTGCCTGCCTAAGGCACATGATTGGTCTAATAAAAAGCTAAATGGCCAATAGCTAGGCAGGAGAGGGATAGGCAGGGCTGGCAGACGGAGAGAATAAATAGGGGGAGAAATCTAGGCTCAAGAAGAAGGGAGAAGAAGGAGAGAAGAAAGAGGAGAGAACAAGAGACACTCCTAGGGCAAGAAGCCAGTCAGACGCTAGCCAGCCAGACATCGAGAAGCAGTGAAAGTAAGATATACAGAAGTAAGAAAGGTAATAAACCCCTGGACAAAAAGTAGATAAAGAGAAACAGGTTAATTTAAGTTAAAAGAGCTAGCTAGAAAAGGGCTAAGCTAAGGCTGAGCACTCAAAACTAATAATAAGTCTCTGTGTCATGATTTGGTAGATGGTTGGCGACTCTAAAGAAAAAGCCTGGTACAGTTTTACTACAGTTCCTGGGGATTCAATGTCTTCTTCTGGTGACCTCAATAGGCACATACATTTTACATGGGAATATATGCAGGCAAAACACCTATACACATTAAAAAATATACTATATAATATTTGGATGTTGACTGTGTCAGGTTAAGTACTAGGAACTAAAACATCTCTGCAAATTGGGTAATACTATCTTTATCCCTATTGTATAAGTAAGTGCCCAAGTACATTGTCTACATAATTCCAAATCCTTGATTCTTTAACCCCAATTATTACTTATGGAATTCTACATCATAGAGTACTTTACTTTCCTATGATCCCTTTATCCATGCTCAATGTACCATAAATGAACCTATCTTCTACTATAAAGCATTTGAAAATAGAATCCTTGCCACTCACACCCTCCGATCCTGGTTCTCAGTGTCTGTCCTGAATTAGGATGATCTTCTGCTTGACACCATCCCACTTCTAAAAAGTCATCAAGTATTTAGCTGTCTTTAGGAAATCAAGGTTCTGGCTACTCCAAGTGTAAGCAGGGATTAGCATCATAGGTGGTAGTTACAAATTTACAGAATGACTCTGCATATTAAGGAGATCTCCAGAGGTTCTGCAGGCTCATTTAAGTTTGAGAAGCCCTTCCTTAAGCCACTATCAGAATCACTTGGGACTTTTCTAAAACTGCTTTATTTATAGAAGAATCTGTGGTAGGGTAGCCCAGCAATGTATGAGTTTTCATCCCCTCTAGGTGATTTTTTGGTGCCTGCATCTCAAGACTTCCTCTCTAAGGACTGAGATCTACAATAGTAATGCATTGCAATAGATTTCTGGTTCTCAGTCTTGTCTGCATGTGAGAATTGTCTGGAAAATTTGTAGAGTACTGTGAATATCCAGGACCTGTTGAAACCAAATATATCCCAGTCTCTGAAGAATGGGCCTATGAAATGAATGGGTAGTATGTGTTTATTCTCCTCTGGATATCCCAGCATTACAAACCACTGCTCACAAATTACTTGATCAATGTATTGCTAAAAGCATTAATATTTTAGTAAAAATTAGATCTTTCCCAATGTATTGCCACAAATATTAATAGCACCATCTAATTTATCTTCCATGACTATATGACTACCATTTATGACTCCTTGCATCATACTGTGTCTCTTTGATTTTGTTTCTTCTAAAAATACAAAAAAAAGATCAAGCAATAACTTCTCTTTTATGTTGAAATGAACAAATTAATGTGAAAGTAACATTTTGAGAATTTTCATATGCTACACAAATATGTGGTTTCAACTTTATTGTATCTGCCTGTACACTTTCTCAAACAATGGGAGTATACATGGGGGTGGACTCAGCTTTTCTCTCATATAGTTATGAACATGTGGCCAGAAGTTATCAGATATCATGGAGACTAGAGCTTTTACTTCTTTAAAGCTCCAGGTGTAAAAGTTCTAATTAGATACAGTGTGCAAAGATCATGAAAAAAAAAAAACTTCTGTGAAATTTTACAAGATAAGATTGTTTGTCTTGACTAACAGTTCAGGAACTCCAAAGGCGTGCTCCTCAAATCTTAATTTGGCATGAGCCCTATGTAACTTTACCCTTCCCAATTTGGTAAGTCGCGGGTGACACTGAGATTCTATGCTTCAAACAAGTGTCCTAGAGATGATGACAAAGCTGACCCACAGATCTCACTTTAGGTAGTGAGTATCCTTGCAATCCCTGGGCTGGTTGGTTGTACTGGGTACCATAAGAAAGCCACAGGAGCAAGTTAATAAGCCGCATTCCTCTATGTCCTCTACTTCAGCTCCTTCCTCCAGGTTTCTGCCTTGGCTTCCTACCCTGATTTCCCTCAGTGATAGACTGTGATATGGACGTGCAAGCAGACATAGACCTTACCTCTCCAAGTTGCTTTTTGTTATGGTGCTTTATCACAGCAATAGAAACCCTAAGACATTACCTAAATTCTTTACGTTTTTTTTTCTCCTTTTGTACCACTTTATTGATTACTCCTTGTCTTTTATTTTTGTAGATTTGTTTTTCCATTTTCCTTCTAAATCTTTCTGAGTGCTTCCCTGTTTTTTCACAAGGGTGCATACATAGTAGCACCATTCTTCCTAAGTCAGGCTTCACTGCACAACTCAACAGAATAAGAGAGTATTGAGTCACAAATTCCAATTCTATACATCAGATCATAGATCCTACAGATATGTGTCCACACACAAATGGTGAAATCTAATGAATAAATTCTGGTTATCTACTGTACATCAAGGTCATTATAATTAATGATAATGTATATTTGGATTTCAGGAGAGAATAGGCTTTTAATCTCAAAAATAAATGGAAACTCTCACAAATAAATGAAAACTATATCTTAGCCTGATAGTGGTAATTGCTTCAATATATATGTATATCAAAAAGTCATTTTGTACAGTACAATGTATATATAATATCAAATTGACAATTACATATCATATGGTAAGGGGTGAAAATATTAAAAAGAAAGCAGTGGAATCCATGATAAAGGTGGATGGAGATCTTGTGGTTTGTAATGTTTGCTTTGGTGACTTTAATATGCTAATAGAAAAATATTATTTTAGAAATACCAGACTTAACAATTTAAAAATAAATTTCTATTAACTTATAATCATATTTTATTAGACCATAACTTTGATATTTATTCTATTTAACACACTGAATAAATAATGTATACATTTTATTTTCTTCCAAAAATATTTTGTAAAAAATACAGAGTTTGCCGGGCGGTGGTGGTGCACGCCTTTAATCCCAGCACTCGGGAGGCAGAGGCATGCGGATCTCTGTGAGTTCGAGGCCAGCCCGGGCTACCAAGTGAGTTCTAGGAAAGGAGCAAAGCTACACAGAGAAACTCTGTCTCGAAAAAAACAAACAAACAAACAAAAAAATACAGAGTTTGAGAGCTGGGAAAATTGGGCAGTGAGCTAAAGCTCTTGGTGTTCAAGCATGAGGGGCTGGCTTAGAATCCCCAGTGCTCATGTACAGTGTTTAATATGGCTCTTTGTGCCTCTGACTCCAGCATTAGAAGGTGGAGGCAGACAGATCTCAAGAACCTGTTGGCTGGCCAGCCCTGCCAAAAAGGTAAGCTTCCTATTCAGTGAGTGTGATGCTATCTTGAGGCAGTATATAGAATTATAGAGGAAAACATTTTTTCCATGACAGTTGAAAGTGTGTACATGGGCTCACATACCTGAACATTCACTTGAGTACATCACACACACACACACACACACACACCATACATATACACAGGACACCACACACAGAAAAAAAAATATAATTCTATTTTAGTTGATCATTTATCTATCTTAGGATGTATAGTTTGGCTAATATTTGTAAAGCCCTAAGTTCCATCCCTTATACTACAAATAAAATGATAATAATAGTAGTAATTATATAATAAATATAATTGTAAATTTTTCACCCAATTACATCATTATAATCTTATTAATTAATTTACTCATGTTTGGGAATATAACTTAAAGAGAACTTGCCTAGCATAGCTGAGTACCTGGTAAAATTCTGATTGTCATGTCTACTGTCTACTACTGAAATTTCATAGTGAAGTACATGTGGCAGAGTGCTTATGAACATATTTACAAGACTAGTTAGTCTTAATTCTGTGCAGTAGACAATGCATATAGGCCTACACTCTCTCATGTAGGTTGCTGACTCAAAGATGGATAGAGCTAGTAGAAGATGATTTGATTAGATAATGCTGGGGTTTGTTTTCTTATGCCACTGTCATTCAAGTCTCAACTTAATTGTTATGTTGTTAGAGGGAAGTTCACTGACACTTGACGAAGTTCAAAGATCACCTCATTTAATTCTCTGTGGAGTGCCTATTAACCTCTAACACCATATGACTGGTTCATCCCTGCTTAATTGTTTCTCGGGCTCCCTCAACGTCAAATCAAAAAGGCAAAAGACTCACTGTGATTTATTACTGTGTCCTCAATGTCTAGAACAGTTCCAGGCTTATTGCATAATAACTCAATGAATATTGTTTATTCATGAATTAAGAAATTATGAATATATGTCATTATATTAAAAGTAGAACTTTAAAAAAATCAAATCATAATTTAGATAACTTGAAAAAATGAAAGTAGCCTACCAATGATTTGTACCTGCTATGACTTTGCATTTCAACACACAAAATAGGTAAACATCCCTCTTCATTATTTTTTTCTTTTTGAATATCTCCCTTTATGCCCAATAAAGTATCAACATTTCCTTTAGGAAGAAAACCTTACACCTTTCCTACAAATCACAAATATTTGCATATGCACACATACCTACAACAAACCTTTACACTCATACATATATGTGTATTTTATAAGTATACTTGTTCAAAAATGTGTTTATAATATGTAATTTGTCTCATTTTATATGTTTATTACTGTTAGTGAATATAAATAAGTATATGGGTGTTATGTTTCCTTCACTGGGTTTTGAATTCCCTGTGGATGACTACCTTCTTAGAATGAAGAAAATTTTTAAACAGGAGATATTACATAAAAGCGCTTGAGGTCTTCAAGTATAGTTTTGAACATTCACCTCAGTGTTCTAATTAAAATGTCATTTTAGAAGACATATCTCCTTATCTGGATGCCTTCAGCACTTTGAAATGACTTACTGAGCATTCTAACTCATCCTGTGTTGAATAGAAGCATATCAAAATTTCCTGATATTGAAAACGTGCTATCACCAGCTATAAATAGAACGCTGCCTTCTGCCAAAGGTGAATTATTTGTGATAAGACTATTTTGATCAAAATTATTCCTCATTTAAATGATACATGGAATACCCAATTTATTTCTACATGATCATTTTTTAAAGATTTGCATACAATATTAAACATTGACTTCAGTATATGCCACTGTCATTTTAAGAGAAAGTGGGAGGCCCTTAGATTTCATTTGCTTCCAATGACAGCTCACTGATGAATAAAATCGATTTAACAGAAGAGGATAATTGTAAAGAACAAGTAAATATTACACATACAGTGCTCATTTGTCTAAAATTATACAGGTAATGTCTGTAGTTAGTTTCTTAATTTCTTGTTATAAGACAATTGCATCTCGTTTAGCAGTGTTTAATTGCATTGTTTCTATCTCTAGAATAATAGCACATTCCCTTTCTAAGATGTTGAATGACACATTTAGATTGTAATCACTTATTATCCTTCTCTAAGCAAACCACTCAAGAGTTTTTGTTGCAATGAAAATGTGATTTTCTACTCAAGATGGCCAAATGGGAGCATTTTAGATAAATCTATGTCCTGTATATAATCTTATTCACTTGTGGTTAAACTGTTAGCTTTATAGGCCTAGTTAGCTAATAATGTTACTATTTTCTACAAGTATCATTATAAGCTTGTATTGCTTAACCTCACATCCCAAACTACTCTAGAAGCCTTTGTTTCTCACTTTATATGCCTGCATTGAGGTGCTATACTTGGAATCTAGATTGCTTTTCAAATGGCCATGTTTTAAAAGCTTGGTCTCCACCATGAGTTACCATAGAATGATGGTCAGATCAAATACAGTCCAGTGGCGGTGAATTAGGCCATAGGGGATGTCCTTGAAGGGATATTAAAGTCCTATCCCTTTCTTGCTCTCTGCCCTTTGTGTCCCAGCCTCAAAGGAAAGCAAACTTTTACTTTAGCATGGACACTCCATCATGATTTTCTGCCCCTTCATAGTCTGAAAAGCAAAAATGGCTAATCAACCATGAACTGAAAACTCCAAAATCCCAAATCAAATAAACTAATTTTTTAAATAAATGCATTGTTTCAGGTATATGTTACCGTAATGGAAGGCTAACACATGGGAAATGCATGTACACTTGTAGTAGTCAGATGTTTGTCACTGACAGAACAGCTGATAAAATCAACTTTAAAAAGGAAAATAAATCACTTAAGCTCATACTTTCATAGGTTTGAATCCATGGTTGGCTAGCTCTCTCCAAGTTCTGAGCCTGTGGTGAGTCAGCACAGCACAATGGAAAGGCCTGACAGAGCAATGCTCCTTACCACACAGCAGCTGGAAATACTGAGGGGCAGAGTGGTTGAGGACAATACATACCCTTCAGTAGTGTACCCCCAATGACCTACTTTTGCCAATTGCAATCTTCTTCCTAATTTTTACCACATGCAAATAATGTAATCAAATTAAGCATCCATCAGTGGGACTAGAGAGTTGGTTCAGTGGTTAAGAATACTTGTTGCTCTTGCAGAGAACAGGGGTTCAATTCTCAGCATCTACATGAAGCCTCACAACCATCTTAACTCCAGTCCTGTATGCTCTAAAGCCCTCTTCTGGCCTGCATAGGCAACAATGCATGCAGGCCAAACATGCATACACATAAAATAACAATAAATAAATAAATCTTAATTTTTTTAGAAAAATAGCCCATCAATGGATTTTTCCATGGATTAAGTCAGAACCTTCAAGATTCTATTACTTCCTCAAAATCACACTTCTGATCATAGCATAGGGAACCAAAAATTTATCATATGAGTTGGTGTTTAGGGGTCACTTACCACAGCACATGAAATTATACAGAGTCCAAATAATAGAGTTATTAGTAATAACAGTTATATAAGTCTGCAATTTCAAAAGGCAATTAGGTCAGAAAGATGTACAAAATGTACATTTTGAAGAAATAAAGAACACAAAGAAACTTGGTGCTACAGCAAAAGCTTGTGCTAAAAGAGATAAGGTAATTAAGGAGAGGCCTGCCACTCAGGATCTGCATTGCGATCAAGGGCAGGGTTTGCTCATGGCAAGACCTTACCCAGCCAATCTCCCCATTTGTGTAAAGAAAAGGCCTAAGAAATTTTCTGCTCCTAGAAAAAAGAAAAGGCTGCTTCAGATGTGATTCAGTGTTACCACAGTCCATCTCAAGGTGGCAGCTGAACTTGGCAGTGCCATCCATGTGGCGCTGACTTCGGAGTCAGGAAAGATCCACGAGTAAAGGGGTTGTGGAATTGTCCTTCATTGCTTCAGAGAGCTGCTAAAGCTGTGTGTAAGGAGGAACCCCCTGCCTGGAGGCCCTGAGAGGCTATTGTGTGAGGCTGTGCAAGTGAAGCTTAAGTTGCTTTGGAGAGTCCCCAGAGAGATGCTAGACTCCTGTGACTGCTGCCAAGGAGAGCTGCACACAGTGGGTGGAACGAGATCTATTTTGTATGCAGCAAATATGGAGGGACAGAGACATGTTTATGGAGCCAGAGAAGTTGGTAATTGCCCTGCTGATTTTTAGTCTTGCTTTGTGGTCCAGTATTTCCTTACTATTCCCCAATTCCTCTCTTTTGGAATGGTAATGTATATCCTGTGGCATTTTATATTGGAAGTATATAATTTTCTTTTTTTATTTTTCTTGCTTATGATACAGTAAAGGAATTGCCTTGAGTCTCAGAAGAGACTTTGGAATTTTAACCTATTGAGAACTGTGAAAGACTATAGGAACTTTTGAAGGTGAACTAAATGCACTTTAGGCTAAATGCATTTTGCATCATGATATGGCCAGGAGCCTATGGAGACCAGGAACTGGAATGTAGTTTCAATGAGATGTCCCTCATAGTCTTGGGCATTGAATACTTGCTGGCATTGTTTGGGCATTTTAGGAGGTGCTACTATCAGTTTCATCTCTTTTTTCCTGCTTGTAGTTCAAAATGTGAGGTGTCAGCTTGCTGCGGGAGTTGCCATGCCTGCCTTCCCCACTGTGATGGTCATGGACTCTTACCCCTTTGCAACCACAGGCCAGCATAAACCCTTCCTTCTATAAGCTGCATGGTGTTTTGCTGGAGCAATAAAAAAGTAACTAATATATCATATCGAGAGCATAATCACTAGATGGAGTAATAAAGACATGCATGTTCAGGGCAAGTGCATTTTTCTGCCTGCTCCGTACAGTCTTATACTACTCAGTATGACCAGTCTGCTTGTGTGATTCCTATGGATCTGGATACTAACCTTAAGAGATCACATTAGGCTATAAGGCTTAAAATTTCAGGCAGTGTAGTCATTACATGTTGGTTTTTGAAACAAAAACCTTATTATACAACCAAACATCTCATACAAGCTCAGATTTCTGTTATTACTTTCGCTTGTTATTTTTTTCATGATAACTGATAGCAAAGTTTTCACTTTTAGTCTTTTTGCAGTAGGATTGGTGTATTATAAACCTAAAGAATCAACCATTGTTCTAAAAAGATTTGGGATTCAGTTAAATGTGTATGGATTAAGAATTTCTCACCTGGAAATTCTCCTTCTTGGACTCATATATACCCAGAGTTCTGGAAGGGGAAATGCTTTATCTGATGGGAATAGAAACCATATCTCTGGGTGACTCTTGTCAACTAATTTTCAGGATACCACCATATATATTAGCAAGCTGTTAGAAATTTACTTAAAGTTATATTTATTTAAGACTCATATTTAGCATGTTGTTTATATGTAAAATTAAACTTTAAATATGATTTACACATTCTGGCATTATTTAATAAATGAATATCTTTAAAGAGTATATGCACCTTATGTTGCAGCATTTTCGTGTTTTCTACTTCTCAAGTGCCTTCTACATTTTTTAAAGGAGTAAAAACGAAAACACACATGGTTTATTACAAATATATTATGTCAATGACAGAAGTAAAGTATATTTTCATACTTGTTGGGGAGTCTTAGAAAACATAGTGGGTGTGTCCTATTATGTACTGAAACAATGCTTTTTAAAATATAACAAAATTCTTAACAGCATCTTAAGTTTTTCACAATATAAAAACGTGTAGCATTATGCTTCATAAATTACAGTACCTCTATAGCTGTTTTTGTGTAAAAAGGTAGTGCCAGGTTGGCTTATGTATTTGTAAAATGACAAATGTAGATTTACTTGTTTATTTTTTCTCTTGTGGATTCCCATATAATGATAAGTTAATGCATTTTGTATATCTATCCTTCTCAATATATCATCAGTTATTTCTTTTTAGACAGGCTTAAGATAGTCCTATGACTAAGCTTAACAAATGCAGAGACTTGAACTTAGTTTTACTCCCTTCATTCTTAGGAAACAATCATCATTTGTTGTTTAACTTTCATTTAAATGCTTGTTTTATACTGTCTTTATTTGGACTACACTTCATTAAGCCTCAATTTACATATAAGTTTGCTTATGTCTTAGTGCTCAAGTTCATGTGTCTCAGTTCACTAATGAAATGCCTTCTAACCTGTAAAACTTCAGATGAGCTCAAAGAGCCATATAAACGTACATTTCAGGTATCTAAAAGGAAAAAAAGAGTTCAGGTCTTCCGGGGCTATGGCATACTGCAAACATAAGCACCATTCTTATTCCAAGTTATAGTCATTGCGTTCTTTCAATTCCCTGTTCCCATATGTTAAATCTACCTATCTGATAATTACATCGGTTTCAAATGCCCCATTACTTCTCTTTCTATCCTGTTTCCACAGTCATTCCTGGTAATCTTATTTTACCATTTCCAAATTCAGTTTGAAAACATAACTAAAGTTTACCAGCACGTATTGAGATTAGACATCCATTTAGGTAAAATAAGAGATTAATGATCAGGTACAAATGTATTATTTGTTTGCTTATTTCAAGAGATACAGGTTCCAATAATGACATAGTTCAAGACACACTAAAATTGAGTAAACAGATGTCAGAAGGAATTTGTTGGTATTGTTTATCTACTGATGGCTGATGGGTGCTTTTACTTTGAAGTATCTTTCACAACCAGAGCTCAAGTTTCAGGCAAAATTGCTATTTCCTACATATATGTCTAAATCCCTTTTGCTAACCTCAAAACCAGGCTTTAATGTGTTAGAGATAAGGATTGGCAGAGGAATAATCCAATAGTAATTACTCCCTATCCCCACACGTTCATCTAATTACACACTTGAATTCTTCTTTCATATGATTCAGAGCCCTTGGACAAGATCTTAAGATCACATGGCTTGGACTCCAGCTCTCAACCTGCGTAATTGATTCATTTTTATTGAAACTGCACTATCCCCTGCATTCTTCCGCCCTACTCTCCCTCTCTTATTCTTCTCTTCTCTAAGTTTCACAAAGTTGTTGTCATTATATCTCCTACATATTATTTTTCCTTTCCGGAGAATTATTGCTTTAAATTAGCTGAACAATACTTTTCTTCTTTGCCTTTGACTCCTTCCATATTAAACAACAATCAAATATTTACCTGGTTGGCATAGGTGAACTGTTACATGCAAGTAGTATAGACACTTATATAAAACTTGGTAAATAAATAATATATAGGCTAAATAGAAAGATCAAATATAATTAATAAATATTATATCTTCAATATGCATGTGTTGTTACTCATGTCTCACTAACTGCATAGTTATACTAAGCCTACTATACTTATATATCAAGTTCCTTATTTGACATAGTTGTATTTTCTACTAATATACTACTATAATGAACCTTATGCCACACATTTTTACTTATCTGATGGAAATGAGCTAGAAGTCTATAAAAATTTGGGTGATGGAGAGGGAGACTAATTAGTAATGCTAATTATCCAGTTTTTCTCAAATTTTATTTAATTATTTAAGTCAGCATCATATAAGAAATAATTATGTAATTTGCCAGCAGTGTAAATCTGGCTGGGATAGTGAATATAGAATAACAGAGTTAAATCCTCAATGAAAGGAATCAGGAGGCTAATTTGGTACCACATGTTTCAAAAGGATAAAACATATTCTAACCTCAATAATCACAACAGCAATTTCATAAAAACAGGGTACAAAAATGAGTGGGTTAAGATAAACGTGAGTTTAGAGAAAAACAAGTGTAAGCAGAAGGATAAGTCTCTGAAAAATTAGAAAATGGGAACAGTTGTCTTTCTAGAAAAGAGAATAACTTTCAGGATATATAACCCATTGTGGATTATAAAGGTCAGAATATGCCTGTGATTTTCCTCTGAGGCACTAATTTTAACCATAGTTCATAGTTCCTTAATCAGTAAGAAAACAAACGAGTAAGAAAGGTTACATTTTAGTTATGAAATTAACATATATGATATATTTAATTAAGCATTGTGGAATAAAAACTCACTGATTACGTGAAGATGTTTATAATCAGATAGCAGGAGCAAAAGAATGGAGAAAGAATGATGGCCTGCTGGCAGGAAGACCTTAAGTCAAAGAAAGAACATTCTTCATTCCAAAATTGTTCAAAGCCTACCATGTGGGAAAAGGATCTCCCTTTTGTTCTTGTTAGAAGTCTTCAAACATAGTCTCTATGTAAGCAGATCCTAAAATTTGAATAGAGTTACAAAGGAATCATGAACCAGATGTCTGATATCTTCAAGCCTCTTTCAGATTTGAACTCCTCCTGTCTTTGTTCAGGAGGGGGGAGACACAGATTATATGGAAAGAAATTTCATATAATTTGGCTTGAAGATAAACAGGATATACGTGTGTGTATATACATATATATGTGTGTGTGTATTCCATATGTTTTATATATATTCCATAATGTGTGTGTGTGTGTGTGTGTGTGTGTGTGTGTGTACTTGTTTAAATGTTGATCTCATACTATAAGGCTAATAGTATGAGCAGAAGTGGGAAATATGATTGTATAGAATATGATGAGACTGTATCATGATTAGTTGTTTGAATTAGGAAAATAATAGTACATAAGGATGACATACTAACATAGGATCTATGAAGGATAGGATTTTCTTGCTAACTGTGTATAACACTCCCCTGCTGAGCAGAGGCTCACTACTGTATAAACTTTTGCAAGGAAGGAAGTTACTTTATTATATGGGGCTGATTTTAAAAACAAATACGGAAAATGAAAATACTATTAAAATATATTTTGATCTAATTGAGGAATATTGCAATATTTTAATTGAAAATAAAATTGTGAAATTATAAACTGAGATATATAAATTATTTAAACTGAGTGTGTTACTTAAGATGATAAATGAAGCCATCACACAATGTTAAACCAGAACAAGAGATTTGTTATGTTTTTACCTGTTTTCTCTTTATTCCAGTCTTCTGTAGGGGCACCAATATAATTCACCTAATCATTCTCTCCTGTTTTTTAAAGTAGATGCATAGTTCAAAGATGAGTGATAGTATTTTCTCTAAATACATGCATTAGAATAAAAACATATCACCTATTCGACCTAAATATTTTCATCGTGCTATTGTCTACCACAGAAATGTTTTAGAGTGATATTTTTATAAATTCCTGTCATTTATCCATATTAATATTAATACAATATGCAGGAATCCAATAAATTAATCTTTAATTTTTATTGCATATATATATATTGTCTGTGTACAAATGATGTATGCACATAGGCACGTGTGTGTGACACTGTGCATGTGGAAATCAGAAGACAACTTGAGAGCATCAGTTCTTTCCTCTCACCACTTGGGGCTCAGGGATCACATTCTGTTCTCAATCTTTATGGAAAGAGCTTTGCCCTGCAGACCCATCTCAAAGGCCCAGAACACATATTTTAATTTCACATTTGTAGCTCATTTGCTGTCTATTTCTGGTAATGAGAGAGATCAGATTCTCTCTTCCTCAGTTGGAACTGACAGTAATTACTATGAGTGATCCCACTGTTATTTGTGGTTTATTTTTGACATTTTATTTCAGTTTTATTAAATCATGATTGACTGTCAAATTATTTCCAAGATCACTCTAGTTTATAATGAACAGATCATCTTTCATGGTTTTCAGAAGAAAAGTAACCTAATTGAACTAATGAAAACATTGGTCAAGCCCCACAATATTCATAAATGTATTACAAATGTCCTAACTATATATTGCAATTATTTACTTGAATTTGATTTAGTGGCAGTGGTGAT
>LZPO01099885.1:1152200-1166460 GCA_001675575.1 Neotoma lepida
AAAAAAAAAAGTGGTACATTTACACAATGGAGTATTACTCAGCTGTTAAAAACAAAGACACCAGGAAAATTGAAGGTAAATGGATGGAACTAGAAAAATCATCCTGAGTGAGGTAACTCAGACCAAGAAAGACAAACATGGCATGCACTCACTCATAAGTGGATATTACCTGTAAAATAAAGGATAACTATGCTACAAGCCACAGATCCAGAGAGACTAGGTAGCAATAAGGTTCAGGGGCAGACACCCAAATCTCCCCAGGGAGGGGAAATAGAGATTTTGTGAGTGGATTGATGGTGGGTGGGGATGGGAACATGAGCAATTGGGTTAGGGGAGGGCACAGAGGGGAAAACTGCTAAGGGGAGCAGTGCTGGGAGAGTACTTTGGGGTTGGGTGGAAGCCTGGTGCAGAAGATTCTCCCAGAAATCTATGGGAAGGACTGCAGGTTAGACTCCTAGTGATAGCAGATAAGTAGCCTGAACTGGCTGTCTCCAGTGACCAGATTGGTGTGTGGCCTAATTGTCATCAGAGAGGTGCCATCCAGCAACTGATAGAGGCAGATTCAGAGACTCAGAGCCAAACATTATGTGAGTTCGGGAATCCTGCAGAGGAGGAGGAGAAAGGACTGTAGGAGCCAGAGCAGTCAAGGACACCACTGGAAGGTTCACACAATCAACTAATCTGGGCTCATAGTGGCTCACAGAAACGGAACTGACTACCAGGGAGCCTGCATGGAGCTAACCTAGACACTTTGCATATATGTTACAATGTAGCTTGTTCCTCTGTGGTACTCCTAACAGCCAGAACAGGGGTTATCTCTGACTCTTTTACTGGCTTTTGGGACCCTACTCCTCATACTGGGTCGCCTTGCTCAGACTCAATACATCAGGAGGTGCTTAGTTTTACTGCAACTTGATATGCTATTTTTTATTGATACTCGTGGGAGACCTGCCATTTGCTGGATGGAGACAGAAAAGGAGGGCATTGGGAGTTGGGAGGCTTTGGCTTGGATTCAAAATTAATAGATGAATAAATAAAATAAAAAATAAATGCTTTCATTGCACTATCATGCTAGGAAGGCTGTTTCATTATTTGGGGGGGGGACAAACAAAGACTGTAGATCATTAATCTGGTGAATTCACAATTATATAAGTCTGTGCTAACATTGTTGGCAAAAATCACATAAGCCTTAGTCTTTAAATAAAAATAAGTGTCATTTGTTATTGATTCTCTTCCTGTGATTCAATGATTAATCCTGCATATTTTAAAATATAAATCATTTTATACATCACAAATTAGCAAAATAAACAGTGGTTCAATTATCAAGATATAGAAAAATGCTATATTATAAAGTGTAGTAAAACTAAATATTTATATTTTATATACAGCTATATAATCTATATAACTTTCTTCTATTAGAAACACTATACTGCTCTCAGCATTTCTTAATTGTCAGTAGTTATTTGTGTAGGGTTGAGGCCACAGATAGTCTTCCCTCAGTGAAGAACACAACAATTGGTTATCCAATACTAAATAGTCAGCCTTGAAAACATATTCATGCAAGTAATATTATACAGAGAAGGTTTTATTTATGTGTTTAGGAACACACACATACAGACACACACACAAATGTATATAAAACAATTAATGATAAAAGAGGCCATGAATTTGAAAAAAGGGCAAGGAAGGATATTATGGGAGGATTAGAAGAAAGGAAGGGGAAGGAGGAAATGATGTAATTATCTCAAAAAAGATAATTAAAAAATTATGCTGTTTATCTGATTTAATTATTCAGAAAAATTTAATCTAACAAAATATATTTAGAGCATAATAACATAAATAATGGCCTTGCATCACTAGTGATATAGTCAATGCTCATTAATGGTTTGTAGGAAAAAACTCTGCCCTCTTGTCTTAATTCTCTTTAAGTTAATAGTAGCCCTGTCCAGATTCAGCAGAAAGCATCATATGTGAAATATATGTTTTAATTCTTATTGAAAATTAATAGTTTTCTTTGAGGAAAACTTAGAATCATAGAAACATAAAAAGAGGGTTGTCATTTTATGACCTAGGATCACCAATAAGAAAATAAATTTAAAAAATGAATATGTAAATAAATAAATGACTTTATCAGTATCTAAAGATAATGTTATTTTACTGTAATATATGCACCATTTGCTAAAATTACTTTTGTATTACCAATGCATTCTGAGTCTTTTTTGTTGAGTATTCTAACACATCAATTTAAAGGAATAAAATTCTATTACAGCCTAATTTATTTAACCAATCAATCTTCAAATGATGGGCATTTAAGTTGATTTTGATCTATTGATGAAAGCAGAAAGCTTGGTGTTATTAAAGTGCCTTTTAAAAAATGAATGCATACATTTCAGAGTCTAATTTTGTACCAGGAGTATATATTTGTTTTATGTGACTTCAAACAAATGCATCTTCTATTCTTTTAAAATTGTAGAATCATGTTAATGTAATGAGACAAGTGGTTAGCTGAACTATTTTTTATGCATTATGGAGGAAATGAGTAGATGCCTGCATTAAATCCTAACTCTGAATCTTGAAATAACTGCTACTGCATGAGTGACATTCCTTAGCATGGGATTTGCTATTTTAAAACATCCAGATCTATTCATTGATTCTTTTGTAAAGAACTGAGTACTTTATAAAACAGTTCAAGTGACTATTTTTATCCTTAATATAAAAATATTTGGGGCTAAGTTTTATTCCACGAGAATTAAAATCCTAAAAGATATGCCTAAACTTTACCAAGTTTATTTAGGTCAAACAATCTTCTCCACCGAAGGCTACATAGATGCCCGGGGTCTAGGCTGCAACTTGTAGCCATGCTGGTGTCTGAAGGATATTCTGTCACTGGGGCCATGGAGATCAGAGTGGTCTGAGCAGCCACATAGGGCCATGGTATCATCTGGGTCAGGGCTGCTGCCGAGGGCCATGTCTGGGTCCTCGGTCCTATAGCACCCAGAGTTTGAGTTGATCCATGGCTCCTGGTACCACCAAGGGCTGCGTGAATGCCAGCAGTCTGGTCGTCCACCTGAGACCACGTGAGTGTCTGAGGGCCATACTTATCTGGGTGTCCTGTGCTTCCACCCGGTGCCATGGAAACATCCAGGTCCAAGCTGCTGCCAAGAAAAATGTCTGGGTCCATGGTTTCACTGTAGTTGCTGTCTGTGTTAATCAGTGCTACCACAGGGGGCCATAGGAACCATGCATGTTAAAATCCCAGCGACATTCTGAGTTGACTCCACCCTTCACTGGTCCTGGAATAGCTGGCCTCACCCCTTGTTGGACACTGCCGCAGAAAAGCTGGTTCTGCCCCTCATTGGAGAGCCCCTCATGTCCCCACCCACCCCCACACTTGAGAGAGATGGCTCACTCCTCACCACAGGCTTGGGAGAGCTGGCCCTAATGGCATGGGCTTAGGAGAGCTGGTTCTGCCACTCACCTGAGCCGAGCGGTCCAAGTGACCCATACTGACTAGCTCAGCTATCACCCAGGCCCACATACTGGGCCTTGAGTTGGCCCACACTAACATTTACCCCATCTATGACCTGCTGGAGTGTGTGAAGGAACTGGTACTGTGGAATAAGAGCCGCAGGATCCCCATGACTCAGGGCAATGTCAGGATATCTAGGGGAGTTTTGGTGAGGGTTGAGTGATGATGATGGTGTGCCAGAGGCCTTGAACCAGACTAATGACTGATTGCAATGAGTATTTATGGGTGGGACTGATTGGACAAAGGGATATACTGAGTGACACACCACAGCTCCCAATGCCACTAGGACAGTTGAGGAGGTGTTGGAGACATGGGAAAGATGAAGGAGCAAGGTGGTTTTTCTGTTTGCTTTGTTTAGTTTTTAATTAATTTTACAGGGTTTTCTTTGGAGTGGGATGCTGCAGGGGTGAGGGGTGGATATGGAGAGACTGGGAAGTGAGCAGGATTTTGGTGCATGATGTGAAATTCCCAAATAATTATGCTTTATATGTATATATATATATGTGTGTATATATATGTGTGTGTGTGTGTATGTGTGTGTGATTGTATATATATAGATATAGATATAGATATATAGATATATAATTTCTGGTAGTGTAGGATTTGTGCCTCTTTTATAATTTGACTTAATATTTGTATATTTTCCTGTATCTCTAACTCTGTTTAGAGAAATATACATCCTTTTTATTTATTTAGAAATGATAACCAAAGGGTATACTATTATCACAATTTTAACAAAGCACAGTTGATTACATGGGGAAGGTTATGATAACATTAGCATATACGAATTTTGTATATATGTATAATATTTGATAGACTTTGTTTATCAGAAAAGTACAAAACTTCATAGAAAAAAAACAGTTGAACCATGAAATAATTGTCCTAGCTTTCCCTAAACATAAGAAATGGAGTATCATTACATATATGACTTCAAATTTTTCTTCAAATATTTCTGACTTTGTTTTCAGTAGAGACACTCTCAAATATCATATTTAACTAAAAATGAAATTGTATGTTTTCATTTTAAATCAGTTTTACTTTTAAAAATAAGATACTGTGAATAATGTACTCAAGTTGCACTGTTTATCCAAGTGTCTACATCATATCAGCACATTCTAAATGTGTAAAGATCAAAATTAAATGTGGAACCTAAAGAATCATAGTGAATCCCAGTGAGCTTTAAGGTATTTTCCTATTTCTATGAAGAACAGCACTGGAACTTATTAGAGGAGTTATACTGATTGGTGGATTGATGTTGCTAAGACAGCCGTTTTCCAACATGCATTCTTCCAATCTTGTGCATGGGAGAACTTCTTATCTTCTAGTGTCCTCTTCATTCTTTTCTCTAGTGTTTTTTTTAGAGTTCTTTCACTGTGGTCAGTTTTATTCTAAAATTATTCTGAGATGATTGTGAATGGGATTGTTTCCCCGACTTCTTCTTTGACATCTTGGTGTTATATGTAGGGAGGATACTAATTACCAATCCTGGACATGTTCCTTAAGAATTCTATGTCTTTCTACAGAGATACATGCACATTTATGTTTATTGTCACTCCATTCCCAATACCAGGAAAATGAAATCAGCCTAGATGTCTATCAGATGATGCATGGGTGATCAAAATGCAGTACATATATATGATGAAATTTTATTTAGCCATAAAGAAAAATAAAATTGCAGGAAAATCGACAGAATTGGAAAATATTTTATCAAGTGAGACAGCCCAGGCTCAGCAAGACAAACACTGTGTATACTCTCTCACACGGTGCTCTTGGCCTCCTAATTCTTATGTCTGTTCTTTTATGTGGGAGAGAATACATGTACTGCTCAGGAAAACAGAAAGAGGCCTGCGAGAGGAGATAAAGATGCTTGAAGAGAAAAGGGTGCGAAGGGTAATAGAGGATATGTGATATGAAAATTAAAATAGGGATATGGTTGTTGGGAGGATATGATCAAGGCTAGGGAACAGGGAGAAGGACAGTCAGGCCATGAAAAACTGACTGTATAAGAAAATAATACAAGGAAAGCTGTGATTTTGTAAATTAAAGAAAAATAATGTTTAATTAAAAATAAGTTGTGAAACTGGTCATGAATTGAACTTAACTGATTTCTTTATTGTAGGAGCCTTGAGAGTCTTGGGAAACACAATGCTATTCATTTTAATTTATTTTTGCAAATGCCACGCCAATGTAGTAGACACTGTCATTTCAATGTGTAGACAGTGTCAGCATATTTTCTAAAAATATAAACCTCTCATTTATATGGGTTGAATGAGAATTTTGCCAGGGTGAAAACATTGATCTTGAAACACTAGCCACAAAATTAATGTTTGGATATGTACATTAATTTTTTTAATTCCTGCTGATGATTTCTAACAAACACTTTCATGTTATTGCAGATCTTTTTATTCAAAGTTAACAATGTCCTTGTAGTAAGAATAGTAATTTTACTGAAGAAACATTTTATATAAAATTTAAGCCGTCAATGCTACATATCTGGAAGAAATGCATTCTTCACATGGTTGATATTTATTAGTTGATGATTGACATTTTAAAAGCCTTTTCTACAAAAATTTATATTCTGCTCTTAGTCACCATAAAAGCAGAATATTCAATGACTTTTGATGTCCTAATGATTGCCTTTTACATTTGTGTGTTTGTTTTTTACTGGAACAGAGAACTGAAACAGTTTCATGTACCCCAGACTGACCTCAAACTCACCTAAGCAGGCCTTGAATTCTGGACTGTCTTGCTTTGACCTCCCGAGTGCTGGAATTATAGGCACAATCTAATGATTGACTTTTCTATGAAAATATTTGTACAAAATGTGTATGATGCATTAGTATTTTTTTTTTACATTTTGAAACTGCTCCATTGAGGAAATGGAGAATAAAACTCCTTCAATTACAATTTAATTTTTTTCTTATAATAATATGATATTTAGCCAATTCTTTGAAAATTTCATACAATGATTTTGATTATATTTACTCCCCAGTCTTCCCCCCAACTCTGGTCAGACCCACACAACCTCCCTAATCCCTGAAAACACTTTTAAAACTATTGTCTGCAAAATATGTTTATAAGAAGAGTATTACCCAGTATTACCATTTGGAGAGCATTGCCCAGTGGGAGATAAATTAACAAAGAATCTAGAAGGGCTTGATCTGATTCCTCCAGGACCTAAAATGTATATTGGATACAGTTTATGAATCTGTGTTGCATTTTTTTCTTAGTCATTAAATAAATCTTTTAAATGAATAAAATAAGAATAAAGTATAGTTAAGAAAACTGAAGAAGTGAAAACATCAGACATTTATTATAAAAATATGAAAATTAAGGGGCAATGAGATGGCACAGTTCATGCGGGGGATGAGTTCCATCTCTAGGGAACACATGATAGAAGAAAACCAACTTCTGAAAGAAGTCCTCTGACCTGCACAGGTCCCGCATGGCATGCATATATCTTCACACACACTCACACACACACATACACACACACACACACACAGGTGCACGCATGTGTGTGCAACATACACACACACACACACACACCGACAGACATGTGCACATACAAATGTAAGTTAAATAAATAAATAGAAAAAATATGGGAAATGACTAACAAAATTGGTATATGTTTAACTAGAATAGTGGCCTAGAGAAATAAGGTCCTCAAATAATGTCAATTTTATGTTATATTGAAGACCAAAAGAAAGTTCTTTCTTTATGAGAACTCTCTGAATTATCCCTACAACAAGTGTTAAAAAAGCCTGTCCTATAAAAATTCATGGCTTAGCCGGGCAGTGGTGGCACACGCCTTTAATCCCAGCACTCGGGAGGCAGAGGCAGGCGGATCTCTGTGAGTTCGAGGCCAGCCTGGGCTACCGAGTGAGTTCCAGGAAAGGCACTGCCAAAGTACACAGAGAAACCCTGTCTCGAAAAAAAAAAAAACCAAAAAAAAAAAAAATTCATAGCTTATCATTTTGCTATGAAGAAGCAGTGATCAAGACAGTTTTTAATTTTAATCTAATCAAAACTTTATCCTTTTATTTTTATGGTATGCACTTTGGGAATATACTTAACTTATGCTATTACATAAGTGTGTGTGTGTAGTATTTTTGTATCAGTAAAATACCAATATAATGCCATCTATCTCAAATTATGACATTCATTTATCTACAACTTACTAAGAGACATATAATAAAGTGTTATGTGCATATAGTACATATACTAACATATAAAATATATACCTATAACAAAGTTTCTCTTTATGTGTTTGAGCTTAATTTTGCATTATGGCTCCCTACTTCATTCTTTCAGCCATTTCCCCGAAACACCTTTATTTCACAGAATGGTAAATAACTGAGACTTTTTCTATTTGTTTTTGATAGTCACTGTGTTTTTATTCAGTTGCACAAAAATGTATAGGAATTTTATTTTATAAGGCATCATATTTTTCGTGATTTATAGTTCTTTGGAATATTGCTTCCACCCCAAATGTCCTGTGACATAACACATCCAGGGCAGTTGGTTTAACAATAATCGTGTGTAGCTATCACTTGACTGTGTAGATAAAATTTTCTTTCTACAAGCTCCTTCCATGAATGCAAACGTGCATGTCTCTTTTGAAAAATTAAATCTGGTAATTGTTGGGCAGTTGGTGAGGAGGAACAGATCAGAAGGTTGTTTGTATTTCCAAAGTGAAAAATAGAAATTTTGTGAACACTTGCTGGTTGATTTCTTACAATGTATAATTCATGGTTGTTAAAATGCTTTAAGGACTTAAGCAGTAACTTTCATTTGCCTAGGAAGAAGAGTAAGATGAATTGGCATTGGCTAGGCACTCCGTGTACATTAGGCAGTGTCTGTGCCATGTGACATTACCTAGAATCCATTATTTTATTCATTTATTCAGCAAACATTTTGATACATTCTGTGTGTCAAGCTCTTTTCAAAGAATTGAGATAAAGCGGTGAATCAACCAGACGAAAAGATCAAAATCTTCATTTTGGAAGAACTGAAGCAATAAATATGACAGATTACTGCCTTTGAGGTATCTGAAAATTGAGAAATGCTGTCGAAAATAGCATAGGCCTGCTTCTCCAATTTCAGTGTGCATGTGAATCATCTATGAATCTTAGTACAAGGAAGAATGATTCAGCATGTCTGGGTAGCGGGTGCACTGAGACTCTATGCTTCTGCCAAGTTCCTCAAGAATATCTCTTCTACTGCTTTGTTTTGGTAACAAAGTAGAGTCAGTGTGGAATGGGGCTCAAGAGCAAAGAATGGCAGGGAAAATGACTGAGATCTTCAGTGTGGTGATTATGGTTCACTTATTTATGAGGCGATAATTGGGCAAAGCAGGTGAGGGATTTCAGCTAATGTTTATAGGGAACTAAACTCAACCAGTTCTTGCCTCATTGTTCCTATGCTGGTCTTTAAAAGAGAGATGTGGCCTAGGTGACAGGCTGCCTATGAAAGCCTGGAGTCAGGGGAGAAGATAATGCAGAAGATTGAAATTTCCTATCTTATTCTCACAGTAATCTTCTACTGTTCATCTTTCTTCCCTCATTTTAGACTGGGGAACCATGGTTAGAGGATGCACCTAGCTCATTTAACTTGTCAGCCGTAGACTAGAAACTCCAAACATCACCAGCTTTGTTCCAAAGGCCAAACAGTTACATGGTGTCTGTAGTTAAAGAATCAGCACAGATCACTGTAACATGTCATGCACTTAATCAGAGCAAGTCAAAAATGTTTTTAGGCAGAAAAACTGGAGTTGGCAGTTCATCATTTTAGCTGCCTTGCTTGGCAACTGTAGACAGATTCCTGTAAGTCAATACCTGGCAGCTTTCCAGTTGATCTAGAAAGGCATGCTCGTCTGGGTGTGACTGTTTCTATTCATTCACACCCTTGGGCCATGACTTATCAGAATGAAGAAAAGCACAGAGTTAGTGATCTGCGCTAAAGATGTCTGTGCTTTCTGAGAATTTGGAAGGATAGGGAGGAGTAGGGTAAATATCGAGCCCTCACGGTACTACAGTGGGATAGTTACAAGGCATGTACTAAGTGATATCTCAGAAATCCTCAGCAGCAAAATTGAACTCTGGGTGTCCACAGCAACACCACAGACACTAGTATCATTCGTGCTTTTCTTTGTTTCCTCACCTCACTTTCTTTGTCCTTCACTTCTTTTTGCAATCAAGTCCCAAGTAAAATGTTTGCACTAGAGTTTGTGCTTCTGGCTGAGCTAAGAGAAATGGTAATGCAAAATGTGTTTAATGGGTCTACCCAGGATAATTCTTTTAGGTTTCTGAATATTGCCTGGCAGAGTCTCAAAAATATTTGCCAGAGCCAAGAATGACTTTAAGTTTCCTTAATAATAGTGAAATCATATCAATAGTTATGCAATTGTTATTTTAGGTGCATTTATTCTTAAGACTATGAAGGTCAGTCCCCTCATCTCCTCTATCCTTATTTTTCAAAGGAAATGTTCATTAGAATTTTGTCAATGTATACTCAGTCCCCATGAGTATGATTTTGACACTTAAATTGCATAAATTTATACATATAATTATACCACTATTTTCACTCAAACTTATCATTTTGAGTTCTAAACATGAAGGGTATGTTTGACCTTCTGCTTATTTATTTCTGAATTTTGACAAGTAGGCATTTTTCATGTAGATGGAGAAAGGATGATGTCTGAATATGCTAGAATGTTTATAAACTAACTACATTTTGGACATTACTTTGTATTGTTCTAATGTTTTACAGTTCAATCCATGGGTTGATAAATATGTACATTAAAAGTAAACTGCAAAAAAAAATCTCAATAAAAAAATGACTCAAAAAATTATCCAAAACAGTACATTTAATATGTTAAAGGAAAGTTTTATTTTAAAATAATCTTGTTTCTTCAAGCCTCACTCAATGCTAGTAGAAACAAACACAGTGAGCTAGTTTTTTAAAATAAACTTATAAAACAATTTCCACATACCAATAGCTTTAGTAACTAGATATTATAGCAGAAAATTTCATCATTGTCATACCTTAGGTCTTCTTATTCCTGCTATCATTCTATTGTGCTGGACCAACCTCTCACCCTACTACTGAAATTAACACCAACATGATTATGTAACTTTATTAGATTTTAGTTATTAATTTGATGTAACCTCACTACTACTAATTTTTTTGGTATCTCATTCTGCTTTATCTCATTGTTATCAGAAAATCAAAGTACATAAAAAATATATACAAAACACACCCGCCCACTTCCAAGATCATTTATGGTATCAATAAACAGCAGGACATGCATCACTCAGTTCTTATGTGCTGTTATTCATCGCACTATAACCCTGCTCAGTTTTTTGGAGATAGCTTCAATCAGTATTATCATCAAGACTTCTAGGAACCTCAAACCATTTTACTATTTTCAATCAAATATTAAGTCAGTTTGGGGTTTTTCAAATCTATTCTATGTTCTTCATTGCTTAGTAATGTTCAAGAGTTATCTCTTGATATCTGTTATCTCAATATATTATCTTTGAAAAATGTTCTATCCTGCTTTCTCTTTTTGCCTCTTTCCAATTAATACAAGTTAACTTGTACTGCAGTTTCCATTGTTGCATATGTCTTCTTTCTTCTAAAAGAAATAAGGCACCAAGATGACTTATTGTTAATTTACAATAGTCACATAATCTAATTATAGCTATAATGTCTATGCAACAGAAGTACATAGCTGTTAAGAGGCTGCTGTGGCATTTATCAGTCTCCATGTATTCTAGATTAATTTGACCATTAATTGTAATCCATGACGTGGCAGTCCAAAACCATTACCATGACAAACTAATGCTTTGTCACAGCATAGCTGTTGTTCCTCCATATCTGGAGAGCCATTGAGCTTTGTTAAACATGGCAATATTAAATATGAATCCTTATTTTCCAATGGAGTTAATCATACCAAAACATGAAGACTCATTTTCCAAGATGCCATTCTCTGGTCACTCTAATTTTCTCAAAGGCACTAAGCATACCGAAAGGGATTCAGACCCTGTTGTATTTCTTATGGTCCATTTTCATTAAAGTGTACATTTACTGAACTGCATTTCTAGCAGTTAGAATGATACACATATAACCTGCACTTACCATAAGATTATTAAAACTCAAAGGAACATCTACATATACATGCACACACACACAGAGGGGGGGAGCATAAATGTTGAAACTTAAGTTATCCTACAGGTCCCTGTAATGACAATGTTTAAGTGTCTAGTACACTTAAGAAGAAAGAATTGATTTTTTTCAATATTGAAAATTATACTTAGCTAGTCATTAAAAATATCTAATCTGTATTAAATCTTGTCATAAAAAGCCATTTCTCATACTTATACTGTCATGACAGATTTCTAAATCAATTATAAATACTCATTATTACCACTTCAGGTGTCATATTCTTATTTCACATTCTAAATTTGAATATACATATTTATATTATCATAATTTAGGCCTTATGTCCAATAAAATATGCTTTTTTGGTAACAGTAAAGAGCTAATGTGCCATAGTCATCTGGAAATATTAGTTAACTCAGTGTTTTAATGTGTCAGATGTGGAGTAATTCAGTGTATACTTTAGTAGGGAACTTGTATTCTTGGTGTAAATTTGAATGTCTATGAGTTGAGTACCAAAAATATCATCCACTTTTTATCTGAAAATCATGAATACCTTTCTGCATGAACTACTTAAATGTAATTATTCTCAAAATATGGTGTCATTTTAGACTCAATTTGAAAATATTATTTCACAAGTAATAAATGGATAAATAAAACTAAATTGGTTATTAATGAATATGGGCCTATCTCCAACTTTGTCTTCAGTAAGTGCATTAAATATAGTTTTCACTGGTTCAATGTGTATACCACTTTCTTTTATTTGCTAGGTAGAAAATATAACTCAAGAGAATTCAACTACAACAGAGAAAACCGCAGTTGCATCTAAGTTTTAAATGATCTGACTGATATTTTATCTTTCATTTTTTTCTGATTATATTTTTCTGAGTCATTAGTCAGGTATCATGCTTTTCTAACACTCTAGCTGATTTTCCATGACAGTTTAATTTACTAGCTGCTTTAGTTCTTCTAACTGTGGATTTCACAAAGAAGAATCATCCTTGTTTCTTTGGAAAATTTACTTCAAATGTACCCATGGCAAGAAAATTATTCCTAACTTCTCTCCATTTCTTTTGTATTTTTTCATATGCTGTTTCATCCAGATATCCTGCCTTTACTTTCTCTCATGGTAGAAAAATGAGATGAGTTTGTGTATTAAAAACTCTTTCTGATGAATATAAAACATGTATCTTAGCAATAATATACCTAAATATCTCATGTGATAAACACATCAGCATTTAAATGGTGTAGGCTTCTGAATGCCTCCAAATTTGTAATGCAGGGCAATGGTGTAAATATACTTTTTCTAATTCAGGTTCAATTTTACATACTTAGAATACTTTCCTACAGAATATCATTAAAATATCTCCTAGGTCACATTTATGTAAGTTAAATGAACTGTTCCATAAATATCTACTATATATTTTAGAATTCTTTATTTTGCATTGAGCTACATTCGTGTATCTGCATATGTACACATATTTATTAAATTTCTTGGGGCATTTATTATAACATTTAATCTTTAAATTCTATACCATGTGCAATTGCAATATACAACCTAATTATACACAAATAATATGTAAGATTAACTGTTTTAATTAATAGGTTACCTTATTGATTTATCTTGAAAGTACTCTTTAATTTGGTCCTGATAAATTTGCTCAAAAGCTTTTATTGCTATTAAAAACACTTCTTTGGGGCTAGGTTGTTAATTCCCTGTCATTTTTGTATAGAGAGCTAAAAAAAGAAATGAGAACATATGAGCAAATCATTTCATTGACTATTGGCTGTTATAATGTCTTTAAACTTCAAATTATACATTGATGCTCCCATCTTCTGTAAGTTCTTGAGAAGCATGATTGCATCTCTGTAAAGCAGCAGTGTAATGTTGAATGAGAGTATCTTAAGGTTGTTTCAAAAAGGCCATTTAAAAGAAATTTCTGGTTTTCAGTCTGTGAATTTTCTATGACTGTTGTAATCATAACTGAGTTTGTGTACGTTTACATAGTTATCAGGATCAAGCCAGAAGTAGTCAACATTGAGTAATAACAGGAAGACTTTCACTTTGGACCACAATTGCAAATTGACAAGCAATATTATTGCTTTTTAATTAACTGTCTTTCTTTTTTTAATCTTTCTTACTACTCAAAACATTTTTTTAAATTTTTTTTTTAATTTTACATCCATTGGAGTTTTGCCTGCATGTATGTGTGAGCGTATCAGAAGCCCTGGAACTGGTGTTACAGACAATGGTGAGCTGTCATGTGAGACCTGGGAATTGAACCCGGGTTCTCTGGAAGAGCAGCCAGTGTTCTTAACCGCTGAGCCATCTCTCCAGCTCCACAAAAAAAACAACTTTTAAGTTTAAATATATTTTGATCATATTCTTCCCCTCCCCAAGTTCTTCCAGATCCTTTCCTCCCTGCTGCCCATTCAACTTTAAATTATTTCTCAAAAAACAAAAACCCAATACAAAAAGAAAAACAATATCAAAACAGAAAAAAATTCATCAAACTGTAACCAAGTAAAAGCACTCACACACACACACACACACACACACACACACAC
>LZPO01099885.1:1166515-1181789 GCA_001675575.1 Neotoma lepida
ACTCCTGAACTTGAGGCCTTCCCTGGAGTGTTTGTTATACCCAGTGTTACTTCATTAGAAAAAAAACTGATTTTCCCTCTCCCAGCAGGTATAAGTGACAGTTCAGTTAGTTAACCTTTAGTGGGTAGGTTTCCATTCATTCATTTTTAAAAACTATAACAAAACAAAATACAATAAGATAAACAAAAAATATCACATCTTAGTTAGACAAGACAAACCAACAGAAGGTAAAGCACCCAAGAAAAGGAACAAGATTCAAGAGACCCACTAATTCACACACTCAGGAATCCCATAAAATCAATAAAGTAGAACCCATAATATATGTACAGAGGACCTAGTACAGACCTGTGCTGGCCCTGTGCATGCTGCCTCAGTCTCAGTGAGTCCATAAGAGCTTTGATCATGCTGATTTAGAGGGACTTGTTTCCTTGGTGTCCTCCATCCTCTCTGGATCTCACAGTCCTCTTCCACGGGGTTCTCTGAAACCTGACTGGAGGGATTTGATGCAGGCATCCCATTTAGGGCATGAGGCCAGAGTGTTCCAATGTGGTGATATATTGTGTCCCCCAATATAATTATGCACCCTAATAAACTTATCTGGGGATCAGAAACAGCCAGCCACTAGAGGCCAGACAGTGTTGGCACACACACCTTTAATCCTATCACTCGGGAAGCAGAGATCCATCTGAATCTCTGTGAACTCAAGGCCACACTGGGAACAGAGCCAGGCGTGGTGACACACACATTTAATCCCAGCATTTGAGATCTCACGCCTTTGCTTGGGAAGGACACAGGCCTTTAATCCCAGGAAGTGATGGCAGGAAGCAGAAAGGTATATAAGGTATATAAGGTATATAAGGTATATAAGGTATATAAGGTATATAAGGTATATAAGGTATATAAGGTGTGAGGACCAGCTTTTAGCAGCAGTTCAGCTGAGATTCATTCGGGTGAGGACTCAGAGGCTTTCAGTCTGAGGAAACAAGTTCAGCTGAGGAGCTGGAAATGTAGCTTGTTCTGTCTCTCTGATCTTTCAGAATTTACCTCAATATCTGGCTCTGTGCTTTTTATTAATAAGATTGTTTAGCAATTCATCTTACATTCCAAGGTCTTTCACTCTGCATAATGTCTGCGTGTGGTCCTCTACATCTGTTCCCATCTGTTGCAAGAGGAAGCTTCTCTGATGGTGACTGAACAAGGCACTGATTATATCTCTGAGTACAGCAGAAAAGCATTAGGGATCATTTTATCACTTTTTTTCCCTTTTTTTTTGACCAGTATTATTTCATTTTGCCCTAGGTCCTTGGGCTATCTAGTCTGTGGTTCTTGGTCACCCAAGAATTGTCAAGCATGAGCTCCATCTCTTGGAGTGGGCCTTAAGTCAAATCTGTTATTGGTTGGTTACTCCTGCAAGCAAATATGCACACTAAATAGAAAATATAAATCCAAACAGTAGGCTCGTCTCAAAAGAGGTACACACCTTTGTTCCCATGCTGCATTAACTCAAGTACACTTCTAGGTTTTCCCCATTAGAAGTGCTTTCACAGGCTAGTTGATGAAGTAGAAAGCACTTGATTCTTTTGATTAAAACATCATATTTGACAAAAAATAATATTTCCCAATTTTCTTAGTAATTTTTCCTTTTTGTTCTGATAAAATACCTTAGGGTAATATAAGTTTGAGGAAAGAAAGATTTATTTTGCCTCTCAGAGAGAAGACCTGGTGATCAGAATGTGCAGCAACTGGTTCTGAAGTCAGGAAGTAGAGAAATTGGTGATGATGATGATGATGATGATGATGATGATGATGATGATGATGTTGCTCATCTGACATCCTTAGTCTTTCTTTCCATTTTTCTTTCTTTCCCTTTTTCTTTCCTTTTACCTTTCTTCTGTGGTGACACCCACATTCACAGTGGGTCTTACTTTCTCAGTTAAACCTATCTAGAGATGTCCTAATTCTAACATAAAATGTGTCTTCAAAATGATTCGAAATCCTGTGAAGTGGACAATGATGATTAGACTAAACAAATCCATCCCTAGCAACATCACATAATGACATACAAACAAACCACTTCTGTGTGTTTTCTAGTTCATGCACGTGCATGTGACTGTGCACGTGTCTGCCAATGAATGTGAATATCAGAGGCCTGAGGTCAGCTTTTAATGTAGTTCCTCAGAAGCTTTCCACTTTGCTTTTGTGAAACAGGAACTCTCACTGGGATTTTGGCCTCCCTGATTAAGCTAAACTGGCTGGCCAAAAGGCTACCGTAATCTATTTGTTTCTGCTACCCCAGCTGAAGGATTACAAATGTGCCACCATGCCTAGATTTTGAAGTGGTTTCTGGGGATCAAACTCAGGTCCTTATGCTTGTGTGTCAATTACCTTAACAAATGAACTATCTTCTAAAACCTGAGCAGATGACTTATAAATTGTAACATGCTGTATTTGGCCTTCCAAATCCATCTCATAATACAAAAATACATTTTGTCCATCTCTAAGAGTATCAAATGTTTTAACACTCCTAACACTATACAGTCTTACCTGAAACTCAAGACAATTTTTTTCACAATATGCTTGTTTAAAATCCAAAACCACATTACATCCTTTTAACATTCAATGCAACAGAATAATATTCTCATTGGAGAAAAAAAGAATAGAAGCATAGCCAGGAAAGACTGGGCCAGAGAAAGACTGAAATTCTTCAAGGACAACTCCAAATTCCTATTTGGAATCTGTTGCAAGTGATGTAATGATCTAAGCTCCAACAGCCTTGGTGTGCTGTCCTCCTGTAGCTCTGTCACCTGTATTACTTGGGACATCTCTCTTTGTCCAACTCCATTCTGTTCCGTAGTTTTCCCTGGCAAATGCACTGTGGATTTGGTATTTGTAATGTCCTGGAGTCTCTACTGCAATGTAGGTTTCACCTTCACAGCTTCAGGCAAAACCCACTGAGAAGTTTCATGCAGAAAATCCAGTCCTTCTCCACATTGCTTGGCTTCGGAAGCTTGCTGACATCTTGGGACAAGCCTGTATGAATCCATCACATTTCAACTTGCATACTGGAAAAACAGCAGCACACAGATAATACCAACTTCTATAGACAGCTTGAAGTCAGTCTTGCCCGACCTAACCACTTCTGTAGTAGCCTTGGTGGCTGAATCTGTAATTTTGGTTTTGAATAAAGATCCCTCCAGTTGTGTTCTCAAATTCAGTGTCTCCTTGCAAATGAATTTTCACTTTTTTTTAGTTCTGAAGAATTTCATGGATGGGATCTTGTCCCCAAGGCATTTTTTCTATTGTTCCAATATGACATTCTATGAAATCAGAGGATTCTCCTTAGTTGCACTAATGTATTTAATAATTATTACTTTATCTACACCCATCTTGTCTGCAACATTTAAAATTATTTTATGTGCCTTCCCTCACTCAATGCACATTTTTCAGATTTCTGCTCTCTGTCACTGTATGCTTGACAAAGAACAATACAGAGTAATTATACCACAGCCTGAATAATATCCAGTTTTGAAACTTCCTTAAATAAGCATTTTAGTTCACTACTTTTAATTTCTTTTGTAGATTTACTTATTTTATTTTTGTGTATTTTATGCCTATAAATATTTGCCTGTACATATGTCTGTGCATCGTGTGCATGCTTGGTGCCCACAGATGTCAGAAGAAGGCATCAGATCTTCTGGAAATGGAATTATAGACAGGTGCGAGCTGCCATGTGGGTGCTAGGACTTTGACACCCTCTTCTGGCCTCTATAGGCACTGCATTCATGTAGGTCATTGACAGTAGAGATACATGAAGACAAAATACCCAAAGTAAAAATAAGTCAATTTTTTAAAGTTAGATGTATATAGCTTGCTCTCGCTCTTGCACTCACTCCTCTCTCTCTCTCTCTCTCTCTCTCTCTCTCTCTCTCTCTCTCTCTCTGTAGCCCAAGCTGGCCTCAAACTTATGATTCTTGTACCTCAGCCATCTAGATGCTGGATCACAGGTATGAGTGAGCTTTCTTTGCTATTTAACGCTTTGAATGTTTGTGTGTGTGAATGTGTGTATGTGCGTGTGTGCACATGTGTGTGTGCATGGATGCCACATGGCATTTTTGGATGTCTTCCTCAGTTGCACTCCACCTTATTCTAAGACAAGGTATCTTCCTGAACCTGGAGCTCACTAATTCAGATAGTTCAGTTGGCAAGCAAGCTCTAGGGATCCTATTGTCTCTATGTCTTTGGTCCTGGGATCCAGGTATGTATCATGGCTGCACCCAGATATTTTTACATGGTTGCTAGATATTAGAAACGAGATTTTCATACTTGCATACCAATCACTTTATTTACTGAGCTATTTTACCAGCTTCTATGTAACCATGTTGTGGGTATTTTCTATGTAGTATATTCTTACTGATATTAAATCACTAATTCAGGATCTTCCCAGAGTTTCTTTGGTTATCAAGAGCAAGAGCCAGAATACTACCATTTAACCTAAGCAGTGAAGTTTATTTGATTATGTGCTGCACTAATGGGTTCACAGTGATAATTCAAAAGATTTAGACCCTGATTTTTAAGGGGAGAAAACATTAAAATGTAAATAAAAATAACTTACTGTTCATGGTATACTACTAAGAAAAATTCAAATGAAATAGAATGTAGGTCATTTTAAGGAAAACATCAATAGGTTGTAAATGTCAATTTTTACAAGAGTATTATGTAGAAATATCTGTTTTCATTCTAGAAATGAAATTCAAAGGAGAAAAAATTATTCATAGCATGTCTATTCCATTTAAATCCGTTTATGTTTTTCAGGAAAAAAAAGCAATATACTGTAATGATAAGTTTTGTCAATGTATAATATTGAGACAGATAAAGTAATGTTTGCCAAAACTGTGAAGGTCTGACATATGTATGCAGTAATATTTAATAAAATGATAATAAACAAAATGTTAGTGGTCAGGATATTTAAAAAACTTAGGCAGGATAAAATCCCATTATATTATTGGAAGCAAATTAATATTTCTTGGTAGAAGGCTGTGTTTTAAGATCTGATACCAGAAATGTTTTTTTAAGTATTTAAGGTTTTCTTCTTGAAATTCTCGATATCTTTTTAAGTGAGCAATTTTGAGGCAAACACTGAAATCTCTTAGACTAATGAACAAAGTAGTTCTCCAGTGTAAAAATGACTGACCTGTGTGTGTGTGTGTGTGTGTGTGTGTAATTTTATATGTACAAATGTATGTGTTTTATGTGTATAAAATTTTCATGTATAATGTTTATATGTAACTTTGGAGGATATGAGTACTTGAGTGAGATTAAGGGAATATGTACACTCTATGCATACATTTATTTTATGATCAGTTGCAGGCCCTTTGTAAAATTGATATTTGAAACACACATGGCTTTCCACATAAGCATATAGATTTATAGAGTTGTTTTGCTAAGTAGACCAGAACAGTAGAAAGAAAGTGAAAAATCCAAATTTGTATTTTTCAAAAGTCATTTGCTTAAATATATACTAGACATTTTCAGACTGCTAAACACAGTATTTTATTGCATCTTTTATTAAAGCATTGATGAAGGATAACGTCCATCAGAACTTGACAGTAAATCAAAACATAAGAGAGCATGCAATGATAGAATCGGAACTACTAAGATTAAAAAGAAGTCAAATCCAAAAAAAGCTAAAAAGATCATAATTGTTGGAAAAAGAATTAGTGAAAAGCTTAGAATACAAGTAAGTGTGGAAATAAAAGTAAAGACTGAGATTCATACTTAAAGAACATAATGCATGTACTAGAAACTCTAATATAATAATAAGACAGAAGCCTATTTTTTTCATTTTTCACAGTGGAAAAAAATCATCTGGTTTAAAATTCAAACTCTGATTCTTATTTTTTGATGGTGTAAAAGTTATTTATTCACTATACATTGAATATCCCACCTATAAAACATGTATGTAAATCACTAAAAGTAGAAGGTAGTGAATATTTCTTTCACTTAGAGAACATAATATGTCCATTGGGGATGACAACTATCTATCTCAAAATAATCTAATTGTAACACTCAGCCTCTTCTTTAATGCAGAGTTGAAAGCTTATTTCCTGGATTTTTTTCTAGTGTTTGTTTGACAGAGGCAGAGTTTAGCAGTTTAATATTACTCTAGTGTATTATATATTAAGTACACAATAAATTGGCTTGTTATAGATATTTTCCTTATTTGTAGTAAAAGAGTGCAACAAATACTGTATCCTTTTAAATATTTATTTTATTATTTATAATTATATGTATGTATGAAACAGGGTGCCCACTGAGGCCATAAGAGGGCATTAGATTCCTTTTACTGGAGTTACAGGCAGTTCTGAGCCTCCTGAGGTGGGTGCTGGAAAAATAATTATTTTCCTCAGAGAGCAGCAAGCACTCAACAGCTGAGCCACCTCTCGAGCCCAATACTAGATGCTTTTAAATAACAGAAGACCATAAGATCACTTTTCTTTGATCATTTATTGGGTCTTATAATTACATTAGAATGATATAAAATACTATCACAATAAATCTCTAACAAAATGATGAGCCCATATTGTGATGAATCAGTAGATTGTGTTATATAGACATTTACTAAATGAAAAGAATTATCATTTCTTTTCTCTCCAATTATCCACTAAAATGTTTTTCCCAGAATAATGGTTCAATAAATACCATTGAACACACTGGGAAAGATGAGAAGAGATGGGCCCCCCAAGATGGATGGCAAGTATATTTGGAGTTAGCCTGGGAAAGAGTGATTAAAGATTTCAATTGCATATAATATACAAGTAAACCGAGGTGCCAACAATGCAGGTAAGCAGAAAACTCTGGCAATGGAATAAACAAAGACAAGACCTGTCAACAGTGGCTAAAGTGACAACTCTGACAAAGTTGATATTGGACCATATCTTTTCTCATATAGTCAGTTTAGTACAGACCAAGAGAATCACAGACAGAGGCTCTGGCTGTCCTCCTTGATATTTCTAGACATCTTAGTTCTCAATCATTTATATCATGGATCTGTTACCTACAAGTCAACACAAACCTGTTCCTATTTGGAGGATAGTTGCCGCAAGTACAAAGTTGAATTTCCTTTTATTTGTCCTAAAACGCTTACTCTCAAATCTGAATGAAATTCAAATGTAGTTTTTGATTGTTCTTTTATCATTTCAGACCAGCATCAAAACCTTAGCAGCACCTTCCACACAGCCTTTGTTCACTTGAACTGCACTTCTTTGGTTCTTTTTCTAGATTTAAATCTCGAAGTGTAGAAGCAAAACTGTGATGGATATTCCAACTGCAGGTTTTTCCTGTCATTGCCAGATTGGCTTCTCCTGTGCCATGGTCTTCCAGTCTGTCTCCTGTTTCTATATGTCTAATCAAAAGACCAAATTCTTGATCTCCCCCTCTCCCTAGCCTGAAGAGCTTTACACATTCCTCCCTTCCTTGGCTTTCACTTGATTTGATGTGTTTTCATCCTCCTGTGCAAACTGTGTTTTGAATCGATGCCCCCACCATTTTCTGTCCTAATTCTATAAAGTGTCTTCAACCTCACAAACATTCTCAAATCGAGCATAATCAAATCCTCTTGGACATCAAGTGCAAAAATCAGATGGAATGTATGCATCAACAATAAGACTGTAACGACCAAATTTCCAATGTAAATCTTCACACCTGGTGTTCACCATGTTCCTGACAAACAGGAACTAGTAAGAGGTGCAGTTTGTGGTATGTGATACAGTGTGCATGATTCTCAGCTACTGAAGAACTGAACCAACTGAAGACTGGTTCAGCAAATTTTCTTTGACTTAGGAGCAGCTCACATTTATCCACACCAGAAAACACTTATTTTAAAGTATCATAATAACTGTGAAGCAACTTCTTAGTGACAGTTCAACAAATCATGTTGATTTTCTTGAAATCCTAAGACATGTAAGTGGATTGTGATAAAACTATTCACTGTTTTACTTTATCTTTTCATTTATATACAGATAAAATTACAGTAACTGAATTTTATTGAAATATATAACCATGTTTAATGTAATATTTCTCTCTTAAAATCATGTTTAATTCTATATATGAATTACAGAGACCAATGGAATTACTGTTACCTGATTTTTGTTTTTATAATCTTTCAGTTTTTAATGTTGTTTGACTTTATAGGCTACAAATATCATTTTGTAAAATAAAATAAACATTTCAAGCAAGAGGCAATTAATAAAAGTAATATGAGAATCAGTACAGCCTTATGAAAAATCGTTTAAAACACAATTATTTTAAATTTCTCATACATTCTAGAGAAATGTCATATCTACTGATAACCTTTAAAATATTTTAAAACAAAGAATTAACATGCCAATTTATTGCAACCTTCACCACTTGTTTCAACTATAAATAATTGACTTTATAGAAACAATTATTGTTGTAGACCTCAGCTAATGCATACAATTCTAATGTAAAAGCTATATAAATTTAGGACATATGATACATTTTAGCAAGTAATAGATCATTGTGAGGATGAGTTCACTCAAAAGCTGCCTTTGCACTAAGGGAGGAAATATAACCTACATCAAATATTCTATATGCTCTTCATCCTCAGATGAGATTAGTTCAAATAGTTTAAGACTGAAACTTGGAATATATGATTTCATCAGCCTTGGAAATCTTGCTCTGCACCATTTCTTTACACTTCTTACTTTCCTGCCAGGTCTTTGGTTAGCAGTCCATGCAGCCCATAATTATCACCAGGGCTTCAAAGCATGACTTTTTCACTTTCAATAGAAATGTATTTTACAGTAACCACTTCTGAGTTTATCATCCAAAATTATGTAATAAAAAAATGTATGCTTAGATCAATGGTGTAGAGGAATGATTTGAATTGAGAAAAAACTAACACATTCTTGTAATGCTTGAAAACCTAATTTTTATTTGCTTATTTTTTTGTTCCCTTAATTCTTGTCAACTATCCAAATTAGATATTTGATTGGCAGCCTCTTATAAATAGGTTTCCGTAATATATATAAGATATCCCCAATATCTGTGTTATTTCCTGGCGTTTTTAATCCCACTGGGAGAGACTAAAAATACTACCACAATGTTTGAGCCAATTTTGAGCTTTATTAAATACTGGCCAAGACAATAGACACTGGCTCAGTCCATACCAAGGATTCCCAGAGTATCCCTACTGAATTACATTAGTCAGAGGCTTACAAAGGCAGTTTCAAAAGGCTATGTAGATCCCACCTTTGTCCAACCATGGGCAAGCATACATGCTGATGTAACTCTTGCCTACATACTTCCTGCCTATGTGTGATGAAGCACAACCTGTGCACTTGGGGCAACCAAGCTTGTTTACAGAAGTGAAAACACATGGCTTGTTATCTTACATGAACAATAGCCCCCAGAATCCCAGTAAGTTATCTGTCCTTGGGCAAGTGGGGCTTACAGGTTAGAGGCACATACATGCACACAAATACACACATACACATAATTTTAAAATGAATAAAAATATCAGTTAGAATTCACATGGTACTACTTTTAAACACTATGTCTAAGCACACCTGTTTGCATAAGTATAAAAGGGATAGCATGATAGAGTAAAAATAATTAAGAGTTAAAAGAGATCTGGAATTCAACCTTAAATGTATTGAATTAACACTAATTGATGTTGGTAAAGTGGCTTATTGCTTTGCATCTCTTTATCCATCTGTATAGTGGGTATGACTGATAGAATGGTAATTTTTCAAGGATGTCATTAAAATTAAAACACTGTTTAGACTGCCTATCATAAACATAAGCTGACATTTAAAATACTGACATAGGCTTACAAGTATTCTAAACTGTGGGGGTGATATATATCTGTCTCTTATACACATCTAGATGTGTATAAGAGACAGTATATAATTGCATCCTCTTAAGATTAATAATGGTAATGATAGTACCTCAAAATATCACCATATTTGAAAATGAAGACTTTCGAGAAATAATTAGTAGAGTTTTAATATGGACCTACTCTAGTTTGATTGCTATCCTTATAAGAAACAAAATTAAAAGACATAGATACCAAGGGAGCATGTCCATAGGAAAGTCTATGTAATGACACGACAGGAATGTGATCATGTGCAAGCCAAAGAGAGAACCCTCTGAAAAAAGAAATTTACTGAAACTTTCATATACTAGAACTGTTGCAACCAAGTTGCAGCTTAAGCTTTGTAGCCTGTGCTAATGTGTCCTTAGAGCCGTAACAATATAATTATATCTATCTATGTATGTATCTATGTATCTATCTATCTATGTATCTATCTATGTATCTATCCATCATCTACCTTATCTATCTGTCTATCTATCTACCTATCATCTATCTATCTATCATCTATCTATCATGTCTATCACAGTTTACTTATGACTCTTGAAAGGAATCGTGGCAGAGGTATCTTTCATACTCTTCTCTTTGGGATATTAACTCTCAACACCTGTGTGTCATAACTTTAGTGAGCCTAAAATACTCGAGTTTATCTTTGGTCAATAAATTTCCAGAAGAGAAACAGCATGATGTCTCTTAAAGCTAGTGAAAGTGAATTCTGTGAAAAAATGATTCATTAATATACGCATATATAGACATGATTTAAAGAAATGAAACACTGTTACCCCTGTTTGAACTAGGTAAGTTATTCAAGCACATGGGTATTTATTCTATTTTATAACATCTTCAGAAGATTCTCAAAGTTTCTTCTAATCAGTCTCTAAAATCTGAGATCAGTCTATTCCCTTAACTATACATAATTCATCATTTTCTCTATCCACCTTTTTCATTTTCAAAATAACTGAAGGTATATTCATTTTAGTTATAAAAATGCCTAAATGAAAAAAATGAACATTTTATTTCTGCTTTAATGATACTAACCCCTCTCTCCTATATTCCTGCCAAACTTTGCTTCTAAAACCTGAGCTTGCTTAAAGGCCATTCTATAACTTACATTTTTGACTGATTTTATATCATCCATTAGGCCACAGGTCTACAAAGGTGATTACTTAAGTTCTCAAATAGTTACCCAGTTTCTACCTGATGTTATTAGGTTCATTTCTTTCAGCAGCATTAAAATGAAGGAATGGTGTTTGTTGCCTTTGGGCTTGAAACACATATAATCTGATGTATTTGGGGTGACAGCTAGAACTCCCACTGCCGGACACTAGAAAACTGAAAAGATATTCTTGGCTATCTTGCTTTCCAAAACTGGAAAAAAAATACAAATACTAATAATGCTAAAAGTAAAAATAGCCTGTCTTGATGTTCATAGTCACCTCTTTAAAAATGAAGTCTAAGTGTTTCTGTCTATTTTGGTGAATTAGTTATTTTGTAACATTAGTGTGGTTTAGTGGTATACTTTCTCTGGGAATGTCAGTTTTCTTGATATAATATATTTAAGTCTATAATGTATTTGAGAACGTCTAAGAAAAATGAAGCACTCCATTTTAACAAGCAATAATGACCTCATGTTAAAGAATAGAATAAATAGTTTTTCAAAATGATTCGGGGGGGTGCTTTTTATGATCATAAAAATCGTGAAAAATCCTCTACACCTATGCTCCCAATAAATATTTCCTTTAAATTATCAATCACTGTTGCATAGAAAGGACTACTTTTTGCAACTTCAAAAATAATATATTTTCTCTTCATCTGCAACAGCATTAACTAAACTCTAAACCAAAGATATGCCCATGGATTAAAAAATGACTTTCTGATCCAAAAAAATTAATTAAATTCTGCAAACCATTTTCATCACTTCCATACATGTATTCCAGCTTAGCCATTTGATTACCATATTGAAAGATTTAAGGAGCCCTGTTTAAGTTATTATTTTTAAATGTATAGGATTCTAGGGCATGTTTTACATGTAACCTCAAGTGGTATCTTGTGAACTAAATGTTCTGTGGAACTCATTTTAGAAAATAACCATTTGATGACAAAAATATACAATAACACTTTTTTTAATTCTGGACTGAACTTAAAAGTAATATTCACAAGACAGATCTTTTTGAGCAGATATTAAAGATTTTAGTGTTTTATGTCATTCTAAAAGGCTCTCTAACACAACCTTCCTTCTTGGGTCTATTTCAAATTATAAGGCGAAACCAGGTTCTTCAACGTTATCTTCTTTCTTAAGGCTATCATTTAATATGAAGAAAATATACATTGTTGCAATGAATATTAAATGAAACAGTTTATTAAACAAGAATTTGAGGTAAATAAAATATAAATCTCAAACAGTCGTTGGGATCAATAATCTGGGTGGAGAGCTGTTTCTAAAATTCTGTTTTAGTCATCTTGAAAATTTGTATTTGAAAATAGGTGAAATCTAAGTCAGTTTCATCTTAACAGTCATTGTATATGACATTCCTCTTAAGGAAAAATCTCAAATTACATGCTATGGAATGTCTATATAATAAAATATTAGAATAATCATGTTCATGTTCATTTGCCTCTATATTCTAAAGAAGAGTTTTTTTCTTAATTTTCCCTTCTACAGACCTTAGCTAAGCAAGCAATGTGCTTAGTACATAGCAATTCAAATGATACCTTTAGTTTTTGTAGTGTTAAATGTCTGGCAAATGAAATCTGAAAGGCACATCTACCCTTTGATCCTAATTTGCTCTTGTTTATAAAAATGTAAAGAAGAGTTAAAACACTTGAAATGTTTTATTACTCATGTAATGATTTAAGTTTTGTTCCTCTAAATGACACTAGATTTCTCTAAGTGGCACTGGTAGATTTCTATAAAACTAGATTTCATAATCCACTTTAAGCTTCTTATTTACCAAACAGATCTTCCAAGCTCTCTCTTTCTCTTTTATCTTCACAGCAGATAGACAGTGCATAAAAGAACAAGATTGAGGTCAAGCCTAGCTATTTTGAATGACTTCAAGAAATAGATCAGATGGAGCTAGAGAGATTTCTCAGAGGTTAAGAGCACTTTTTGCTCTCCAGGTGATCCTAGTTCAGTTCCCAGCACCCACACCAGGTGCTTACAACTGCCTGTGACTTCACCTCCAGAGAATCCCTCATCCTTTGTCAGCCTCTGTGGACAACTGCACTCATGTGCACATATGTACATACAGACACAAACATATACACATAATTTAAATGAAATAAATATTTGAAAAAATAAATTGAAAATAACGAGACTATAGCTCCACTGTAAAGCCCTAGCCTAGTATATGTGAGGCCCTCAGTTCAATCTCCAATACTATAAAAAATGGAGATAAATCTACTATAATAAATCCATGTGTTAAGACAGTTTAAGGAATATAGCTACTATGCTAATGTTGAATATTCCCATAATTATTATAAACTATTAGTTTTAAAAAGAGAATTAGGAGGAACATGGCTACAAACACCTATAGTCTGAGATAAGAGAATCCTGAGTTCCAGACAGCATGGGCTACATAGTGAGATCCTTCTCCCACATAATTAAATAATAATAATAGTAATGATAATAATAAAATATAAAAGTATTTTAAATTAACTATATTTTATCACTACAAAGATTAAAAGCTTTGTGCTAACTTTCTACCAAGTTTATACCCATTCGATAGTTGTATTTTATCTTCTAAAGTTCTTGGTAATGATCCCTGCATATCAAAATAAGTATACTCATTATTCGAAAGCAATTCAAAGAAAATGAAATTCACTGAGATGAGTTGTGTAACTGAACTTCTGTGATGATTATTTCAAAAGCAATAGAAAAGAATATTGCTATGCAAAAAGGATAGCAGCAGAAGTCCAATGAGAAATAAAGACAATAAATGTTGAGAATATTAATGTTTGCCTTGATTCTTCAAGGAGTTCCCTAAATATTATTACCCAGTTCTTATTATCAACAAATTGTATTGTAGATGAAGCTTCTTTAAAATGGATACTTATCACCCTGGAAAACTTGTATTGGGAGTCTTGCTAGAAAAGAGAATAGATATTTATTTGTAAGTTTTTTATTCATATATTTATAGAGAGATAGTAACGTTGTCTTTCATTTAACAAAAATAAAGTACAGAAAATTATTTCCTCTAACAATAGATAGTGTGGTTTTATGTGTGTGTTTTCTATGTAAAAGAATGTTTCTGAGGGAATTTGAAATATATTTGGAAGAAAACTTGATTACTTTAAGTATAAATGAAACCTTAAACTTCATATTTTCATTTTCATGAAAAAATTTTAATAAGAAAAAAAATTGAAACATTTTTCAGCCTATCAAAAATATTTAAAATAAACAAATGGCCATTTAAAATCATTACACACAAAATAATTCATTATATAATAATTTCTTCTGGGAAGCTTAAAACCTCTAGGTAATTCTACCACGTTAAATAAAAAGAAAAATTCCAAGCTGTAATTTTGCAGTCTCATATATTTCTGTATATAAAAGCTCTCATGACTGAGTAAATGGATAAAATTCTCTTCAGTATAACAAGATGTATAAAATTCTCAATATCCCCAAGTATAATTTTACAACTTCCTCGAACGTAATAAAGTCCATTGTCTAAAAATCATCACTAACTTACAGTTTAAAATCCTCTTAAATCAAAGCAAAATACACGTATTCTAGATTTAAAATGTAAATCAGCCTCCATTTAAAAAATATATACTCATAGTAGTTTTCTTTAAAACTTGACAAAGTTCTCTTGACTTCTTTACTTAGCTAGATAATACCAGTTGATCGTTTACTACCTCCATCAATGTAAAATCATGTGAGTGGGTTAAGCACAATTAACAGTCAAATATAAGCAAAACACAATGATTACTGAGAAGTAGATGGTAGAAAAGAATTCATGAAAGAAATTGCATGTGTGCGTGTTAGTGTTCCGTTACTGGCATGAATATCTGAGATTTGGTCACCAGAGTTAACTACATTCTCATTTCATACAAACATCACTACCATCATACATCTAAAATTTACACTTTGAAGAAATGAAACTATGTAACCTTTGAACAATGGTTTACTGTGTTCTACTATATCCTTATGGCAACAGCCAGTCATCATTCTGTTTGTATTAATTTCACTCTTCTGCATAGTAAATTCCAGGCCAGTCTGGGCTACAGAGCATGACCCTATTGCAAATTGAAAATAAACAAACAAAATATTATCAAAGTGGAATCATATCCAACTAAACTCAATACAGAGAAGAGACAATGTTCAAGATAGATGAGCTTTGCAAGCTATACATTTGGCAAGGGATTCAATTCCAGAATATA
>LZPO01099885.1:1188217-1209785 GCA_001675575.1 Neotoma lepida
CTTTTGGAAATCTACTGTCTTCTTCCATGTCATGTATCCCAGGGATCAGCTCAGGTCATGAGACTTGGCAGAAAGTGCCTTTACCTACTGAGTCTTCTCACTGGTCCTTATCTTTGTTCTTTTTCTTTATTTCTTCTTTTCTTTTTTATTGAAAATAGATTCTTTTCTCATACAATGCATCTTGATTATAGTTTCTCATCCCTCTACTACTCTCAGTTCCTCCCCACATTCCCTTCCCTCTAGGTTCTCACCCATTCTGTCTTTCATTAGAAAATTACAGGCTTCTAAGATGTAATAATAAAATATAACAAAATAAAATATAATATGATAAAACAAAAACTATCATATCAAAGCTGGACGTGGCAACCCAAACAGCGGAAAAGAGTCTCAAGAGTAGGCACAAGTGTCAGTCTCACTTGTTCTCACAGTCCGAAGTCCCATAAAAATACCAATCTAATATCTACCATATATATTAAGAGATCCTGGTCCAGACCCATGCAGGCCCTCTGCATTCTGCTTCAGTCTCTGTAAGCTCATAGGTACCTTGCTTAGTTGATTCAAAGAGCCTTGTTCTCTTTGTGTCCTCCATCCTCTCTGCTCTTACAATCTTTCTACCTCATCTTCCATGGGATTCTGTGAGCTATGAGAGAAGGAATTTGATGGAGATCTCCAATTTAGACTCTCTGCATTCCTCATAATGTCTGGCTGTGAGTCTCTGCATGTTCCCATCTGCTCCTGGAAGAAGCCTCTCTGATGATGACTGGATAGGGCACTGATCTTTGAGTATAGCAGAATATCATTAGGAATCATTTTCTGTTTTGTTTTGTTTTGTTTTGTTTTGTTTTGTTTTGTTTTGTTTGTTTTACCAGTAGTAATTGGTGTTACCCTCATTCTCTGGGCCTTCTAGTCTTTGATTCTTGGTTTCCCAAGCAATGTCAGATGTGGAGTCCTTCTTATGCAGTAGGCTTAGATCAAATCAGACATTGGTTAACTACTCCCATACATTCTATGCCACCATTGTCCTAGCATATTTTGCAGGTGGGACAGATTATACATCAAAGGTTTTCTGGCTGAGTTGATGTCCATGTTTCTCTTTTAGTAGCCTGCAGAGTACCTTCTCACACCAAAGACACTAGAACATAGGATTAAGGACTCCATGCACACAGCAGCTCAACTTCTCCATGTTCAATAAGCTGTGTTGGTGTTGTTCTTGAAAATGAGGCCCCGCTGTCAGTTTGTGGAAAACAGTCTTTTGTCTTAGCAATAGTCCGGATTATTTGGGGATTTCCAAAAGACCCCGTGCCAACAACTTAATTGAATGTACCCCCAGCCCACCACTGGAAGTCTCCTCACCTTGCTACAAGAGATGGCCAGTTAAAACTCCATATCTGTCATTGCTAGGAGTCCTGATTAGATTGTCTTCATAGATTCCAGAATGTTTCCACTGCAATAGGTTTCCACACACGCCCAAATGCACTGCCAATTCCAGTTGTCTTTTCCCTCACCCCATCTCTACTGTACCTGATCCCTCACACCCACTCCCATCTACACTTGCCCCCAGTCTGCCTATAAAATCTATTCTAGTTCTCCCTCCCAAAGAGATCTCTGCATTCCTGCTAGACCCCTCCTCTTTACCTAAACTTTGTAGGTCTACAGATTTTAGCTTGGTTATCATTTATTTAATGGCTAATATATGCTTATAAGTAAATGCATACCAGAGTTATTTTTCTGGGTCTGTGTTGCCTCACTTAGGATGATTATTTCTAGCTTCATCCATTTGCCTTCAAATTTCATGGTGTCATTGTTTTGAACAGCTGAGTAATACTCCATCGTGCAAATGTACCACATTTTCTTTATCCATTCTTCTGTTGAGGGATATGTAGGCTGTTTCCAGTTTCTGGCTGCTATGAATAAAGCCACAATAAACATTGTTGAGCAAGTGTCCTTGTGGTAGGTTGGAGTGTCTTTTGGGTATATGCCCAAGAGAGGTATTGCTGGGTCTTGAGTTAGATTGATTCCCAACTTTCTGAGAAACCATTGTATTGATTTCCACAGTGGCTGTACAACTTTGTGTTCCCTTCAGCAATAGAGCAGTGTTCCCCATAATCCACATCCTAGCCAGCATGAGCTGTCACTTGTACTATTGATCTTACCCATTCTGACAGATGTAAGATGGAATCTCAAAGTAGTTTTGATTTGCATTTCCCTATTGGCTACAGATGTTGAACATTTCTTTAAATGTTTCTCTGTCATTTGAGATTCCGAATCTACTGAGAATTCTGTTTAGATCTGTACACCATTTTTAATTGGATTATTTGGTTTTTTGATCTAGTTCCTTGAGTTTTTTATATATTTTGGATATTAGTCATCTATTGGAGGTGGAGTTGATTTAAAAAATCTTTTCTTATTCTGTGCACTGCCACTTTGTCCAGTTCATAGTATCCTTTGCCTTACAGAAGCTTTGAAGTTTCATGAGGTCCAATTAATTAATAGTTGATCTTAATGCCTACACTATCAGTTTTCTGTTCAGAAAATCGCCTCTTATGCCAATGAGTTCAAAACTATTAACTACTTTCTCTTCTATCAAGTTCAGTGTATATGATTTTATGTTGAGGTCTTTGATCCACTTGGACTTGAGTTTTGTGCAGGGTGATGAATATGGATCAATTTGCATTCTTCTACAGGCCAACTTCTATTTGTTGAAGATGCCATCTTTTTCCAGTGTGTATTTATGGCTTCTTTATAAAAAATCAGGTGTTCATATGTATGTGGATTTATGTCTGGGACTTTGATTCAATTCCATTGATAAACATGTCTGTTTTTATGTCAATGCTATGTGATTTTTATTGTGGTAACACTGTAGTACAACTTGAAATCAGGAATGGTAGGATATCCAACAGTTCTTTTATTGTTTAGAATTGTTTTAGCTACCCTGGGTTTTTCTCTTTTTCCATATGAAATTGAGTATTGTTTTTTCAATGTCTGAAGAATTGTGTTGGAATTTTGATAGGGATTGCATTGAATCTATAGATTGCTTTTGGTAAGATGGCCATTTTACTATATTAATCCTATCCATCCATTAGCATGGGAGATCTTTCCATCTTCAGATATCTTCTTTAATTTCTTTCATCAAAGACTTGAAATCTTGATCATACGAGTCTTTCACTTGCTTGGTTACAGTTACCCCCAAGACATTTTATATTATTTGAGGCTATTGTGAAAGATGGTGTTTCCCTGATTTTTTTTCTCAGTCCATTTGTCATCAGTATATAGGAGAGCTACTGATTTGGGTGAGTTAATGTTATATCCAGCCACTTTGTTGAAATATCAGCTTTAGGAGTCCCCTGGTGAAAATGTTAGGATTATTTATGTATACTATCATATCATCTGTGAATAATGACGCTTTGATTTCTTCCTTTCCAATATGTTACCTCTTGATCACTTTCAGTTGTCTTATTACTCTAGCTAGAACTTCAAGTACTATATTGAATGCATATGGAAAGAGTAGACAACCTTGTTGTGTTCTTGATTTTAGTGGAATTGCTTTGAGTTTCTCTCCATTTAATTTAATGTTGGCTATACACTTGCTGTAAATTGTCTTTATTATATTTAGATATGTTCCTTGTTTCCCTAAATTCTCCAAGATTTTTATCATGAAGTAGTGTTAGATTTTGTCAAAGACCTTTTCTCCATCTAATGAGATGATTGTGTGGTTTTATGCTTTCAGTTTGTTGATGTGGTAGACTATATTTACTGATTTTCATATAGTGAACCATTCCTGCATCTCTGGGATGAAACATACTTGATCATTGTGGCTGATCTTTTTGATGTGCTCTTGGATTGTTATTGCAAATATTTTATTGAGTGTTTTTCATCTGTGTTCATAGGGGAGATTAGTCTGTAATTCTCTTTCTTTACTGGGTCTTTATGTGGTTTGGGTATCGGGGTAACTGTGGCCTCATAAAATGAATATGGTAATGTTTTATTTCCACTTTGTGGAATAGTTTGAGGAGGATTGGAATTAAATCTTGGAAAATCTGGTAGAATTCTGTCCTAAAACCTTTGCCCTGGGCTTTTTGGGTTGGGAAATTTTAATGACTTTTCCTATTTCCTTAGGGGTTATAGGTCTATTTAATTTGTTTCTGAACTTTTTTAACTTTCGTAAGTGGTTTGTATAGCGAAAATTACCCATTTCTTCTAGATTTTTCATTTTGGTTGAGTATGTTTTTTAAAGTTTATCCTTTTGATTCTCTGGATTTCCTTGGTGTTTGGTGTTGTGTCCTTCCCATTTCTGATTTTGTTAACTTGGATATTTTCTCTCTGCCTTTTGGTTAGTCTGTCTTGTTGATTTTTCAAAACAGAAAAAAAAAACAACTTTATTTCATTGATTCTTTGTATTGTTCTCTTTGTGTCTATTTTATTGATTTCAGCTCTGAGTTTGATTATTTCTTGCCATCTGCTCCTCTAGCATGTTATCACTGCTTTTTGTTCTATAGCTTTCAGGTGTGCCGTTAAGTTGCTAGCATGGGATCTCTCCAATGATTTTTTTTTAATGTAGGCACTTAGTGCTATGAGCTTGTGTCTTAGAACTACTTTCACTGTGTTGCATAAGTTTGGGTGTGTTGTGTATTCATTTTCATTAAATTCTAGGAAGTCTTTGATTTATTTCGGTCTTAACCCATTTTTCATTCAGTAGAGAGTTGTTTAGTTTCCATGAGTTTGTAAGTTTTTTTGTTGCTTTTGTTTTTGCTGATATCCACCTATATTCCATGGTAGTCTGATAGAAAGCAGAGGGTTATTTTCAATGTTCTTGTATCTGTTGAGACTTGCTTAGTTTGTTCACTTTTGAAGAGAGTTCCATGTGGTGCAGAGAAAAAGGTATACTCTTTTGTGTTTGTGTGAAATGTTCTGTATATATCTGTTTGTTCCATTTGGTTTATAACATCTGTTAGTTCCAATATAAGCAATATTATCTGGTTAATTTTTGTCTGGATGACCTGTCCATTGGTGAGAGTAGCATATTGAAGTCTCCCACTATCAGCGTGTGAATGTCAATGTGATTTAAGCTGCTGTAGTGTTTCCTTTACAAAAGTGGGTTCCCTTGTGCTAGTGGCATAGATGTAAAGAATTGAAATGTCATTGTAGTGGATTTTTCCATTGATGAGTATGTAGTATCATTCCCTATCTCTTTTGATTAGTTTTGGTTTGAAGTCTATTTTGTTAGATATTAAAATGGCTGTACCAACTTGCTTCTCAGGTCCATTTGCTTGGAATATCTTTTTCCAACCTGGTACCCCAAGGTAATGTCTATTCTTGATATTGAGGTGTGTTTCTTGGATGCAGCACAAGGACAGATCCTGTTTTCCCATCCATTCTGTTCCTCTGTGTCCTCTCAATTCAATTGGAGAATTGAGACCATTGATATTGAGAGATATCAATGGCGAATGGTTATAGATTCCTGTTATTTTGCTGTTGTTGTTGTTGGTGGTGGTGGTGGTGGTGGTGGTGGTGTCTGTCTCTTATACACATCTAGATGTGTATAAGAGACAGGTCTATGTGTGTTTCCCCTCTTTGATTTGCTGGTCTGGGATTATTTATTCCTTGTGTTTTCCTGGGTGTAGTTAACCTCCTTAAGTTAGAATTGCCCTTCTAGCACTGTCTGTAAGGGTGTATTTATAGATAGATATTGTTCAAATTTGACTTTAACATGAAATATCTTATTCTCTCCATCTATGGTGATTGAAATTTTTTTCTGGGAATAGTAGTCTGGGCTGGCATCTGTGGTCTCTTAGAGTATGCAGCACACCTGCCCAGACCCTTCTAACTTTTAGAATATCCGTTGAGAAGTCAGGTTTCATTCTAATAGGCCTGCCTTTATATGTTACTATGTTACTTGATCATTTTTCCTTGAGGCTTTTGTTTGTCTGTTTTTTGTTTTGTTTTGTTTTGTTTTGTTTCCCTTTTTCAAGACATGGTTTCTCTGTGTAGCCCTGGCTGTTCTAGAACTCACTTTGTAGACCAGGATGGCTTTGAACTCAGACAGTAGCCTGCCTTTGCCTTCTGAGTGCTGGAATTAAAGACATATGCCACCACTGCCTGGCTAACTGCAGCCTTTAACATTCTTTCTTTGTTCTGTATGTCTAGAGTTTTGATTATTATGTGGTGAGGGCACTTTCTTTTCTGGTCCAATCTATGTGGTGTTCTGTATGCTTCTTGTACCTTTATAGGTGTCTACTTCTTTAGTTTAGGGAAATTTTCTTCTTTGATTTTGTTGAAAACATTTTCTGGACCTTTGAATTGGGCTTCTTCTCCTTCCTTGATTTCTATTATTCTTAGGTTTGGCCTTTTAATAATGTCCCAGATTTTCTGAATATTTTGATTCAGGACTTTTTTTTAGATTGGACATTTTCTTTTGACTGATGTATCCATTCCTGCTATTGTATCTTCAACACTTGAGATTCTCTCTTCCACCTCTTGTAGTCTGTTGCTGAAGCTTGCCTTTGTAGTTCCTTTTCGAATTTCTACATTTTTCATTTCCTGAGTTTCCCCGGTTTAGGTTTTCTTTATTGATTCTATGTCCAATTTCAAGTTTTGAACAGTTTTCTTTATTTCATTACACTGCGTTTTCCTGGATTTATTTAAGGGATTTATTCATTTCCTGTTTAAGGACGTCTATCATATTCATAAATGGTTTTAAAGTCTCTTTCCTGTGCTACAGCTATGTTGGACTATTTAGATCCTGTCATTAAAATAGCTGGGATCTAGTGGAAACACATTTCCCTGGCTGTTATTCATTGTGGTTTTATGCTAGCAACTTGGCATCTGGCTTTGGGATGATTATAGGTCTAGGTGTTGATTTCTGATTTTTTTCTGTTGGGTAAATGTCTTCTTCCTTTGTTTCTGTTTCCTCTCCGGATTTTCAGAGAGCATGGTGACCTTGTGTTGACTGATTTCCTGGCCTGTTCAGCTGGTGTGTTCACAGGGAATGCTTGCTGGTGTTAGAGGCTGGGTAACTGGGATAACTTGAGGGAAGGAAGGCTGGAGGAGAAGGTCTTTGTGATTCATTGAGGAGGGCATCAAAGAGGAAAGGGAGATCACAGCAGGTTTCTAGCTACAGAGCTTGGATGGAATGATACTGGGAGATTGGATCTCAGAAGCAGTAGGAAAGGTGGGGGTCTGCCTTCAGCCTACTTGATGCCCTGGGAGGGGCAGCTCTTGGGTCAGCAGGGGTGCCTGCTTGAGTCGGGGTCTGGGGCAAAGCAACAAGTGTGGGGCTGAGAGTTAGATGGTTTGTGGGGTCCAGAGGGGATGTGATCAGGGATTAGAAAGGCTATAGCTGGTGTTCTGTTGCAATGCTAGGGACAAGACTGGGGAATTGGGTCTGAGGGAAGAGAGAGAGAGAGGAGAAGGTCTCTGGCAGCCTACCTGGTTTTCTGGCAGGCATGGCCTGTCCCATGGGTAAACTTTTTAGAATTACTGTTTTAGATAAAAGATGTATGCATATGTTGACAATTCGATAGTGTAGGAATTATATGTCAAAAGCCATAAAATATTTAGGAAAAAAGAAGAAAATAGCTGATTTAAGTGAATATACTCAATATTCTTTAGAATACTGGTTCTCAATTCAGACTGCATAACTGAATTTTTTGTTGAGTTTCCAATCAATACAAATATGTATTTACCTTGGCTAATATTAACCCTTGAGAGTAGTTCATTTAGTCTGATGAAGCCTTGAGCACTTTTTAAAATGATGTACTTGGTTTAGTGTTGAATATCAGTGCCCTAGTTTATTAAGAAAGTTATAGGCATCCTAATGAAAATGGTGTTTGTTTTTCTTCAACCCTTCATTTGAAGTACATAGGAGTTTCCTTGTAAGTGACACTCAGAACCCCAAAGGTTCTTGTAACAAAGGTATTTATAACTAGATTGATGGCAGTCTGATCTCCAAGATACACCTGGTTATTGATTTATAATAGGCTTGACTTAACAGTCTTGTAAAATCCAAACATACCCAGCGGAATCCACAGTGTGGATGTTGAATTTTCACATGTTTCTTAGCCAGCACCACACAGTAAGATAGTATTCTCTACTACTATTAAGCAGAAGCTGTGGACCACAGCTAACTAGATAATGTGGGCCCTTTCCCTTTTCAGGGGAGATAGCTTGGGCTTATGGGATTGAACTTTTTCTTTGTTCATTTGTCTGTTTGTTTGTTTGTTTTTCTCCTAAAGAGTGCTGAGAACTCTTTGCTGAACTCTTTCATACCTATAACAGCATGCTTACTTGTGTGTGGTTGTCCACATCATTCCTTCTCAGGGAAATGAGAGTTGAAAGTATCCAACCACTTTGTTCAATGTTCTCTGAAAGTTACTTTAGGAAGAACAAAATTCACATCTTCAGCAATGTGGTGTACAGCACATTGCCCTCTAGAGAGATAACTGTGTTTTCTTCTATTCCAGGGTAAAAGGTTAGTTATGAATTATTCTGAAAGAATAATTTGATGGAACAGAGTTAGAGACCATCCAGAGATACTAGTTTCTTAAGACAAATAAAGGGCATTCTTGTAGAGAAAAGATGAGCACAAAGACTATATAAATCAGAACATTTTTAAAACTGAACCAGGGATACGACCAAAAGCCTTTCAGAAGGAAGAACATCTCTCATTATAGAGCATCACAAACAGCAAGTGTTAGGTTTGTAAACAAGAAAAAATAGAAATTCACAATGAATTGATAACGTATTGTTATGATTTGGCTCTATATCAACACTGATGATAAGTCTCAAGAACGTAAATTAATTACTCACACATGAATATTTACATTTTCATCTTATCAGAGTAGACTCATATGTAAGGTATCTATGGGTCAACTGCATATACTAAATTCAGTAGATGCTCAAGACCATTATATAAATGGCATACTAATGAATATAAATTATGTTTATCCTCCTATGAACTTCAGATCAGATTAATATTGCTTATAATTTATAACATAATATAAAGTTTATGTAAATATTTTGATACACTATATTGCTTTGGGGATAGTGACAAGAAAGTCAGTTTTGTAGATGTTCAATATACAATGAACACTTTCTGAGTGTTTTTTTTTTTTCTTTTTCTTTTCGAGACAGGGTTTCTCTGTGTAGCTTTGGCGGCGCCTTTCCTGGAACTCACTCAGTAGCCCAGGCTGGCCTCAAACTCACAGAGATCCGCCTGCTTCTGCCTGTCGAGTGCTGGGATTAAAGGCGTGTGCCACCACTGCCCGGCCCCTGAGTATTTTTATCTGTGGTTCATTGTATGATAGAGAAACCGTTTAAGTAAAAGATTAATTGTACTTGTATGTGCTTATGTTTCTAACTTGATAATTAGTCAGTTAAATTGACTTCTCCTTATGAATACACAATTTCAGTTTCACTTTTCTTTCTGTCACTAAACCTCCTACACTTTGTGATATTCCATAAAGATAATTTGTTATATTTATGTATTTGTTTTGTATATGCATGTATGTTTGTGCACGTGCATGTGTGCAAACATATGAAGGTCAGAATTTCCAGGAGTAGATTCTGTCTTTCTGCCATATGAGATCCAACGATAGAACTCAGGTTTGATAGCAAAGCACCTTTACCATCTGGGCCATATTGCTGGCTCTTCTCTACCTTAATTTTTGAGACAAGATCTCTTATTAAACCTGGATCTTTCCAAATGGCCTAGCTTGGCTGGACAACAAGCCCACAGGTATCTTCACATCTTTGCCAAATCAACCTCCAGCTTATAAGATTGCAATATCATACCTGGGCCTGTTTATGGTTTTGAATATATGATTTATCATATTGAAGTAAGAGACTTTTTGAGGAAAAATGCTGGAAGAACATTTTTTTCTATTTTAATTTAATTTTATTTTCTATGTATGGATGTTTTGGCTGCATATATATGTCTGTGCATGATCTGTATGCCTATTGCCTTCAAAGGCCAAGATAAGGTGTTGGTTCCCCTAGAGCTGGAGTTATAAACAGTTATGAACCACCATGTGGGTGCTGGGAAACGAACCTGGGTCCTCTGGAAACACAGCCAATTCTCCTTACCACCAAGCAAACTTTCCAGCCCCAGAGAATACATTCTAAGACCTCCATGGATTCCCAAACCACACAGTACTGAGTCTTATGATAAACTCTAATTTATAAATCATGCACAGAAATGTCAACAACAATAACTAATAGTAAAATACCAGAATTGACTTGAGAATTCAGCTGATGCTAGAGTGCTTGCTTATCTAGTATGCATACCCCCTGAATTTGATTCCTCAGCACAGCAAAAAATAATAATAACACAACTACTGCAGTTTCACCGGTGTCCATGGATGATGGCATCACTATTTTGGGGACTGAGGCCACACTGGACATGAGTTGCAAGACTGTTATAACGGGCCTAAGGCAGCACAGATCACACGGACATGTGGGACAGAGGGATGATTTGAATCCTGGGTGGACATGTGGGAGTAGACAGAAGGATGACTTGAGTCCTGGTCCTGGGTAGACACAGTAAAACAGAGAGAGCTTTTCAAATTGTTAAGAAGAGTGCACAATTAGAAAATTAGAAATTACTTATTTGTTGAAATTTTTGCTTAATATTTTTGGGGCCCAGCTGACATACCTAGCTTATTTACATGAGTTCTAGGGATTTGAACTCTAGTCCTCATGCTTACATGGTAAACACTCCCCAGTGATCAATCTTTGCAGCCTGAATCCTTTGTATTTCTTTATGAATTAGTTTTATTCCTATAAAGGGATGATCTCTTCTAAACTGATCTCATTTAATGAGTTGTGAGAGATAAATATTCTATCTATCTTTAGGCACAAAAGAAAATCAGTGTTGGAGTAGTCTCTGGTGGCAAGCACCTTCAAAGGTGACTCAACTGATCAGAAAATGTTTGAAGATAGTCAAAGGGCTTTCAAGACCCAGGGGAGATTAGAAGTAGCAAAAAAGTACATTGATTGCAAACGCTTACTCTACTGAGCAAAAAGGAATATTCACTGCTGCCAAAAGTTTGAAATGTAACATGGCCAATTCCTCTTTTATGGCTCTGATGATAGCAATCAGTGAAACAAAGAAGTCAATGTGGCAAGATTCAGAATAGTACTAAGGAACTATTATGCCCTTGGCCTTAGTGTAAAATAAGTGAGCAATGTGGGAAAAATCTTTTGTAAACAGAAAAGTGGGAACAAGAAAGAATTTACAGCACTACTGTACTCCTTAAATGAAATGTTTGGGATTCTTGCTTGCTACAACCAACGTGGTCCCATTTAGGTTAATGGTGGTTGCCAATAAAGGTCCATGGGAAATTGACAATATTAAGCCGCTTGGCAATCATCAGTGAAAACTAAATGAATATCATTTGTGGTACTTCTGTAGTTCTCAAGATATCTCTTCTTACGAGTAGTAACCTTACTGTTGGTAGCACTGCTGACTAAATTTTCCCTTTGCTCCTCTTTTTTAAATCTATTTTTCTGCTTGCACTTGCTCAGGACTTGAAGTTACTACTGGTGATAGTGTTCCTTTTCTAATTTTTATTTGCTGACCCAACTATGTTATCTTTTTTTAAAGCTGTTCAAGAGGGATATTTCCAAAATTAATTAGTCACTATTCATGACAGTGTCCCTGTTGAATGAGACTTACACCAGGCCAGGTGTGGTTGCCTTTGGCAAGTGCCTGGCCTAAGTCCAATTTCCATGGCAGTAGTGGGGATGAAAAAGATGCATTTATTCATTTGATGTACATTAGTAAAGCTTCCCTTTGTACCATGAAGAGTAATATGAATTATGAATCTTGCTTTTTAATAAGAGGAGATCAGCTATACCAATAATATAATAAACTCAAATAAAGTAAAGTACATGTAAAAAGTCACAGATTTAATAGGATAGTCTCAAAATGAGGCTGTTGTCATGACAATCTCGATTTCAAGCTTTCTTAGAGAAAACTTACACTCCAGCAGGTGCCCTGTTTACATATATGAGGAATTTTGGTGAAAATAATTCAAATACCTGTGATGGGAAATTTAAAGAGGGAAAGTAGAAAATGAAAATCACATACAATATTTGTATTATCCTGATAATAAATAGCATTCAGCATATAAATAGTAGTAAAATGCCATTATGAATCATGATAGAAGTAACTGTTGTCTACATGTTGCTTTACACATAGTTCTTTACTTTAATGAAAAGAATGTGACAGTACCTATGTTTTTATTGCCCTGCAATTCAAACATTTTGGGAATAAAGTTGGAATATGTTTCCACAAGATGCCAATCATAATCTCTTTTCTTGAGTATTTCTTATACAACCACTTAACATACTTGAAAATATCCATAGATCATTTTGTATGCTTTCAAAGGTTTAATTTTATTTCTGATGGCTGTAATTTATCTCTTTGAGCAATTAAGGGATGATAATAGATTTGGAGGAGATATGTCCTGAAATAAATTTTGTTCTATGAGGAAATGTTCATTTTATAAATGGTATCCATGGATTTTTTACACTAATCAAGATGGAAAATAAACCAGAATATAGATATTTAATACTATAATGGTTTTACAATTCTGTTCTCTAGATACAAACTCTTTTCCTAAGATAGCTGATCCGAAAAAAATATGTTTTGTATGTAATTTTCTGGTATATATTTATTTCCATTCTTATGCTTAGTTTTTAAAGATTTTACTAACCTTGAGGATGAAAACGTTGGGGTTGATTTCTTCCTTCCAGTTTGGTCTTCTATGATAACACTTGCATCTGGACATTTTGAAATAACTACATTAGGAGGGAGAACCTCACAATCTGGTTGTGGAGAATAGAAGGTTAAAGGTTTCACCATTGTTTTGAATGATTTCCACAAACTCTTATATTTTGAAGATATATTCATGTGAGAGGGACAAGACAGGAAACAAATGCAAAAGCATGGAAGAAAAGACTATTAGAATAGAAGTGAATCTTCAAACATTAATTCACAAAGGTATAGACACCCAAAATTTAATGAATCATCTTATTGTTTTATTAGAAATGATATGTGGAAAAAATTCTATAGAAGATATAAATTAACAAATAAACATCTATATCTAAACACAACTGTATGTAGAAGAGCAGGGTAGTATGCTGTGATCAAAGTCTATAATTGGGAAGGGTCTTCCTACATTCATATCCTCTGTGGTTCTAGACTGTCACTGCCCTTAAGAAGTGATATAACTGCAAACAGTCTCTATGAAAAATAACTGAATAAGATGCAAAATAATTTAAAATGGGATTCTTGTTGTTGGTCTCTAACTTGTAGGAGGCTGGTTTATCACTTTTGCTACAATAAATTATAATAAATTTGATACCCTAAAGTAATAAAACATATTATCTCTCATTCTGTAGGTCAGAAGACAAACACAGATCTTGGGATAATTGAAATAGTTATAGGGATGTTTTCCTTCTGGAGGTTCCAGTGGGACAATCCATGTCTTTGCTCATCCCCCCTCTGGAAACTAAAAACATCCCTTTGTTCATAACTCCATCTTCCATCTTTGAAGCAGCAACTTAAGGTCAACTACACACTTGGATGACTGACTTTCTGAATCTTAGGGCTCCTTTTCATTTACTGAAAGAAAGATGGTGAACATGATCAAATAAAGATACTTGATGAGACTTCTTAAAGTAATAGTGACTTTCATTTATCAAAATGATATTTCATTCTGTAGTAAAGGCTATCTTGAAATTTATAATTCTCCTGCCTCAGCCTTCTGATTTTTGTTATTACAAGAGTAAGCTGTCTTATCAGTCTTCTCTATTATAAGTAAATAAATTCTATTTATTAACAAGAAGCAACTAACAGATAATTAAGAAAACTCTTTATGCAGATAAATAAGTCACTAAACACATGAAGAATTATTGATTTTCATCCTTGATCAGGAAAATTTCAATTTACTAACATGAATTCATCATTTTCTCTCATCAGACTAAAATAGTTTAAAACTATGTTATCATACAACAATAAGACTTTTTAAAAATAGCTAAAGTTTCACACACTAGTATTATGTAAATTTTAATTTGGGGTTCAGTTGGTGGTATCATGCAGAAATTCAAAGTTTTAGCATTTGTCCTATATAAATACTTATGCACCTATATAAAATGCCAAGATATCATTATTTTATATTGTTGCTTGCAATATAGAAAAAAATACATGAAAACAAGAAGATACAAGCCACCAGAAGGGAAGTAAATCAATAAAACATAGCAAAATGTATAATATGGTACTACACTGAAATTAATTAAATTAAACATATGTATTCATTATATGGAGAAGTTTTCTAAAATTTAAGGAGTAAATGATAACAATGACAAATATATTCACACAAATTAAAACCTTATAGTGAGGAACTTCATGATAATACAATCATATAGGCAAAAATTAACAAAAGTGTATAAACCAGCTTCCTAATTGTGCTTATTTTAGTAGATAGATCAAGTACATCAGCAATGCAGATATTGATTTCAAATGATCTAACTTTGTGAATGATTTCTGTAATTATTTTATTTCAAAATAAGTCTGTATTCTGTTTTCAGTAGTTTAAAGAAGGTGGAATTTGAAAACAGGTTAGTTTTAAGTGAGTAAACTAAAATGTAAACAGTAGTTGATTGTAAAATTGAAGTACATAAGTTAATTTTATTTTTATATGCTTTCTCAGTTCATAATCTTTATCAGACTAATTATACAAAAAGTGCTTCAAAAATGTCAAGGTCATGGCTATAACTCAGTAATGTAGATTAAATCTAGAAAGCACAAACCAGTGTTGACATTAGTACTCAGAGGAATTTATACCTAAATCAGGAAAGGAAACCAATAGATTTAAAGAGACATATAAAGGAACATTAAAGGAAAATACAGCTTTTGAGGGCCCAGCATAGAGTTAATGGATTATTATTCAGCAGTTCAGCATTTACCTGGCATATAAAATGCCGTGGATTCAATTCCCAGCACCACACACACAAGAAGAAATCTAATAGATTACTCCTAGGAAATATGTAATGGGAGTATCAGAGAAGCACTATTTGGATTGATAATGTCAAAGTATTTCCCAGAACTGAAAAACATGTGAGCTCACTGATTAAAAGTGCATACCAAATGGCCAGGTGGATCAAATAAACCAATTCTTACTTAAGTACACCAAGGTTGATGTGAACATCTCATTAGACACCAGAAAGAAAGGACAGGCTATCAGCAAAAGAAAGATAGAACAAATTTCTCATTAGCAAGGTAGGGATACCAGAACACAGTAGAGATTGCATGAAAACATTGATAGAAAGAAGTCTATCATCTTCAAATTCTCTGTCCTGATAGACTTTTACTAAAGAGAGAAAAGAAAGTGGCTTGCATTGAAAGATGAAAGCAGTGTTTGGTGAGTTGGATGGATAGATAGATATATTAGAAGGTAGATAGATAGATAGATAGATAGATAGATAGATAGATAGATAGATAGATAGATAGATAGATAGACAGACAGACAGACAGACAGATAGATGATAGAATGAATACATAGATGATAGATTAGATAGACAGATGACAGATTAGATAGGCAGATAACTGATAGAAAAATAGATATATGATAGATCAGATAAGTAGATAAATAGGTGTTAGATAGATTTTACATAGATAGGTAGATAGATGATAGATAGATAGATAGATAATGAATTTATACAACAATCAATATCATAGAGAAAGAATGAACTTACTCTCAATAATCAACAATATCTCCAGTATATTTCCCCCGGAAAGCAAGCTAAACAATGGAAATTTTCATATTTTGAGAATATTTTTAATAAAATATGATGAAACATAAAATATTTGATGAAGTTCATGACAGCATACAATATTTAACAGATTTTAATACCATTGTAAAATCACACAGACATTTTCTTCCTTCTTCCCTAAAAGAAGAGTAAGAAAACTATATGGATTCTGTCTTTGTATTTATGTTATCAAGATATACTTACATTTAAAGGTTTTGTTGGCAAAAGCATTTTCTGAGATGGAAGAGTTTTAGGGGTTTCAAAGGAAATTGTGATTAGAAGAAAAAATATAGATAGAGCCATGGAGGTCTTTATTATTATACAAATATATATTTTAAAAGAGTGGAATGGCTCTTAATTCTGACATGATCTCTTTGAAATTACTTAAATATATTAGATTCTGTCTAATAAACACTCAACAATTTCATGTTTAATGAGTATTAGCATTTGTTCTTGGCTCTTTAAACACATTTTAAAGAATAAGAACTATGGATTACTTACTAAATTTTTAATCTTATAGTTAGTAATGAAAACAGATGAAGATATGTATAGGAAATAGAGTAAAAGAAATACATGAATTGATCATGTTAAAAGCTCACACTCCAAGAATCACCAATTTTGTATACAAGCAAAAATACTTTCTAACATTTAAATAGTGTGTTTATAGGTAAATTTTTCTGAGAAAAAATGTTTTAATTTAATGATTATTTTGTTATACTGTGACACTTAAGCATTCTAACAGACTCTACTCACTTATAGTTAGACACTAGTGATCTAGTTCAAATCTTTCTTTGCCTGACGAGATGGCCCAGCGATTAAGAGCACTGCTGTTCTTCCAGAGGATGGAGCTTTGATCCTCAGTACCCAAATGGTGCCTTACAACCATCTATAGCTCAAGTTCCAGGAGACTGAATATTCTTTTCTAGCTTCTGCAAGTATCAGGCATGCATGTGATACACAGACACACATGTAGGCAAAACACCCATACACATAAAATAAAACTTATAAAATAAATCAAAACTCCCTTGTACTATAAAAATGATGAATTTTGTATGCCTGGAAGTTTGTCTGTTAGGTGATTCTAGGGCCAATAAGATTAATCATAGACGAGCTTTCTTCATAATATGTTTTTCGGTCTAACATTGAATGTGATGTAGGAATCCAGCAAAATTCTAGCATTGTTCTGACAAGTGTTTGACTGGAAAAATAATTTAGCCACGGTGCTTTTCTTTTATATGTAGACAATTCTTTCATTGGACCACCATATGATTTCCTTTCCCATCTCTGAGAGCCCAAGAAACTTCCCCGAAACCATGTGGCTAAAATAATCCATGATATCTGCAGGATACATTAGCATCAATGCACATTTTCATGTCTTGAGCAAAAAATCCCTTCCATTCTGAGTATGTTCATTTCCACTTCAAAAATGAAAAATACTGTATTATTTTAAGAACTCATTGTTAATTTCATCATTTTGTATCAATACTATGCTGCTAGGGCAGTGGGATGAGCTGATTACAATTTTTTTAATTACCATTTATGACAAAATACAATTCAAAAGTAACATCAGATGCCTTTGGTATTTTATGAGCACAAAGTTTTTCATGTCTTTGCAACTATTGATGATAATCATAAAATAATCTATCAATGTAAGGTAAAATAAAACATACAACAATTTGATTATTAGTTTTCATATTATTAATGTATTCTCAGTAAAACATCAAGCTATCTGGGATATGTGAAAGTATTCCCAAAGTTTCAATATGATTTGGTATATGAAAATATATTCCATACTTTAGTGAGGATATAGCAATACCACTCTCATATAACATGACAATATGACTATTAGCCCATCAGACAAATACACTATCAATGGAATATAAATTATGCCCTTTAAAATATATAGCTGATATCCAGAGAAAAAGATTTCTACATTAGCATATGGGGAAATCTGTAATCAAAAATACTTTAGGTATCAAAAACTAGCTAAGATATGTGTGTTCTTAATTCCTTAATTCCAGGTTTTCTGAAACAAAAGTCATACAACCTAACAAATAAAACATCACAAACTATTTCCGATTCATACAATCCAGTTCCTGCTTTATCACTAATAACAAGAGTATTTTCTAAGAAAGTAATTTGAAGGTGAAAAGCTAGACAGTTTACCCTAAGTTCTGATATTGCTTCCTTTACTGGGGTTTACCATAACATTTTTCTTCCCATACATTATTAGTTAACAATAAGGAAAGGTTGACAATATGGGCAAAGCTGCCTCTTATTCTCTTTATGTGGTTTCTTATGTTCTAGTTCTCCATTTCTATGAGAACCTGATCAGTTTGAAAATATAAAAATCTTTGTGTTACTCACTAAATGCTAGGTTGATTTAATACTACTCTTCCTAAGAATACAGACTTGGATTAAAAGCTATGCATGAGTATTGCAGAATAGCCAGAGGAGATTCCAATCTTGTGGCACCTGCGTCTCTTGACAAAGGGTATTGAGCACTTCATGGCACTGCATTACGTGGGCACAAAAGGTTGTCAATAAGAACTTCTAATCTCATACTTGAATTACTTCATTATATTTGTAGTACTGGGAACTGGAGAAAATGTATAAAGACTGTATCTTAGTTTGATTTCATACAAAGCATATGTTTTAAATCAGTCTAAACACAGTTGCTCTGGAGTGTACTTTTCACATTGTAATGCTGATTGAAGCCTGTAGCTCTTCTAAAATTAGAATTTAAAGTTATATCTTAAAATAAGAATCATGATGTTCTTTGCCTAGAATGCATCAAAATAATATTAGCTCCTAGCAGTTAATGTTTGCAGCTAATGCTATAAAAAGATCTGAGAAGACTTAATGTTAAGGAAAATAGAGCAATTTTATTTCCAGATAGATCACATTTTCCTTGTTCTGTGTGTATGTGTGTGTGTGTGTGTGTGTGTGTGTGTGTGTGTGTGTGTTTGTGTGTGTGTGTATGAGAGAGGGTGAGAGAGAGAAAAAGAAAGAGAGAGAGAGATGTGCGATATAGAAATATATACATTTTGTTTTTGAAACAAGGTCTCATGTAGCCAAGACTGGTCTCTAACTCTCAAATATCTGGGAGTGACTGGGAACTTCTGATCCTCCAGCCTATGCCTCCCAAGTACAGAGATTACAAGAATACACTGCCGCTCCATGCTTTGCAGATGTGTCCCTAACATCATTTCCATAACCTTTAGATATCATTCTCTAAGTTTATTCTCTTGTACACTTCCCTTCACAAGCATATAACATATGTAATACACAAAGATACCTACATGTAATCATGGTGCAGAACACTCTCCATTGGATTTCATTAGTTGTTTTGTGGCTTGTAGCATCCCTTCTTATTCATGGTAAAAGGAAGAGGAAAGGAAATGGATGAAAGAATGGTCATTTCAGTGCAGATGATGTTACCATTGATGTCACTTTCTACTGCTGTGTCACCATCTTTTGTAATTCTTGCCCCAGTAGTAATAGATCCTAGATGTCTTAAAATTAATGATGTCTCTTTTTACTTATTAGTTTATTTAGCAAATAATTATTGAATAATTATTGAACAACTATAAGAGACATACTGTTCTTGATTGTAAAATTTGGGAAAGTCTTTAAGTTCCGTAGTCACAGCCACTTTATCTTGTAAATATTGAAAAAGGCTTAATGATAATTTTATCTTTGAGTTCCCATCAGAAAGTTTATAGGGTTAAAACAAACTATAATGAGTTCTCATTTTGAGTTATCTTTTTCATATGTTCAAGAATGAAAATCAAGATATATAATCATTTAACTCGAGTATACCTGGTATTTATAAACCTACTTTTGGATAAAAAGTATTATTTACTGAATATCAAATTCAGTAGCATTTTGCATAGAATGTATGAAAAAAAAAACCTCCAAAGTCATTTTCTTGTTAAAGGAAGCTATGGTGGTTTGATTGAAAATGGCCCCCAAAGGGAGTGGCACTATCAGGAGGTATGGCTTTGCTGGAGTGGGTGTGGCCTTGTTGGAGGAAGTGTGTCACTGTGGAGGCAGGCTTTGAGGTCTCATATATGCTCAAGCCACATGCAGTGTTTCAGTCCACTTTCTGTTACCTTCTGATCAAAATGTGGCCAGCACCATGTCTGCATGCATGCCACCATGTCTCACCATGATGATAATGAACTAAACCTCTAAAACTGTAAGCCACCCCAATTAAATGTTTTCCTTTATAAGAGTTGTTGTGGCCATGATGTCTCTTCACAGCAATAGAAACCTTAACTAAGACAGAAGCCATCTTTTTTCTTTTTTAACTAATGTGTAAGGAATAGTATTGGCCATTATAATGTCTTCATTTTCAAATGCACAACAGACAAATTTTGTTTAAAAATGTTGACTTTTTAATTTAAAAAATTGGCTTGTTCACACAATAAAACATATTTTTCAAAAATACTCAGTGCTAACAGGTATCTTATAAAATACCCATTCTCTCTTTTCCAAACTTTATGCCAAGTGAATGTCTTGTTCAAAAAATGATTCCAGAAATGGCAAGGTGGCATAGTGCATAAAGGCATGGTAGAAGACAAGTTGTTCTTTGACTGCACAAGCAATACATGCATTTAGAAAAATTAAAATGAGTATTTTAAAAGGTGTTCTTACTTTTAAAATATACATTTTCTATATCAGAAAAAAATGTTAAAGGATTAAGTTGGGCATAGTGGCATACACCTCTAATCCAAGATCTGGAATGATGTAGAAGAAAGAAGATAGAGAATTCATGTGGCCAATCCTGTTTCCATAGTGAGACCCTGTGGGGGAAAGGAGAGTAGAGGAATCTTCCTCATCCTTTATCTGTCTGCTTGAGAAAACAGAAATTAAGAAAAGAAAGTGAAAAGTATTTCTTCCTTTTTTAATCTTATGCATATGGTTATTATTCTTACATATATGTCTGTGTGGCCATGGAGGCCATAATAGAGCATTGGACCCCTAGGAACTGGAGTTACAGATGGTTATCAGCCACCATATGGGTGACGGAATTAAACTTGGCTCCCCTGGAAGAGCAACCAGTCCTCTTAACCACTGAGCCATCTCTCCATATCCATGAAGACTATTTCAACATAATACATTAATATATGGATATAGCCATGTCCATCTAATTACTTTAATTAGTCTTTAAATTTTTAACAAAATACAGAACATTCCAATTACACATAAAATATAAATAACTTCTCTATAACTGCATGAAATTCATACAGTAGAAAACCAGATACAGCATCTATTTAAGCTATAATATGAAAACATCTTAGACTGGATAATTTATAAATGACAGAAATTCATTTATTTTTGTTCTTTAAGGCCAAGTCCAAGATCAAGACACTTGCAGATTTGGTATTTTCTGGAAGCTCTTTGCTTTATAAATGATACCTTTTACACTGACTTCAGATGGCAGAAGGACATACACATCACCTTCAGTCTTAGGGTTTCAATTGCTCTGAAGAGACATCACGACCACAACAACTCTTAATTGGGGATAGCTTGCACTTTCAGAAGTTTAGTCCATTATCTGTAAGACAAATTTCTAAATGGTCTTATTAATAAACACACGGAGCAAGAAATAGGGGTGAAAAATCTGACAGAGATCAGAGGAATTAGGAACAAGCCACCAGCTAGCCTCACCTCACCAACGCCGCTGTGTGGTGATTATATTATGTCCCCCAAAATATTGTGTACCCTAATAAAACTTATTTGGGGTCAG
>LZPO01099885.1:1219585-1245993 GCA_001675575.1 Neotoma lepida
CAGGGTTTCTCTGTGTAGCTTTGCGCCTTTCCTGGAACTCACTCGGTAGACCAGGCTGGCCTCGAACTCACATAAATCCGCCTGCCTCTGCCTCCCGAGTGCTGGAATTAAAGGCGTGCGCCACCACCGCCCAGCCTAAATTTCTTAAGTAGTTTTACATGGTCCTTCTTGAACTCTCTGAAACTCTGTAATTGACACTGATGGTTCTTGTCTCTGAATTATAAAAGATACCCATGCAGGTGTAACAATACTGAAGTTATTCAAGATAGAAAACCTGTCACTTTTTTTACTTTTTCACCTTCTAACAGAAATCAGGGAATGTCTGGTTGTTGAATACTGTTGATTTTTCAACTCCAAGGAAAGACTGAGAGAGTAACCTATTGATTGACCAGTGAGGGAAAATGAAATGCTGACAAAGTTAGATATTTGTAAAGAATCTTCTCCATACAATGTGAGGGTATGAGCTGAGTTTGTACTGCAAAAGACGTGAATAACTGAGTACAGTTGTATAAGCATCATGATATAATTATCGATGAATAAGTCATTGGTCTTGATCAAGAAAATATTTGGTTTATTAATAGTATTTTTACAAATAGCAGATATTTCTTGGAACAACAGACTATGCAGGTTATATTGGGACTATATGTATGTATATACATATATGCATATAATAACAATTAATGAAAACAGAGGCCATAAGCATGAATGAAAGCAATGAGGAGTATATGGGAGGGATTAGAGGGAAGAAAGGAAGGTGATAAATGATGTAATTATCTCAAAATTTTTCTTCAAAAATTAATAAAAATAAAAAGAAAGTGTATCTGTTTAATTCTAACATTTTTCATGGGAAAGTAAGAACAGTATGCATCCTGCCAGAAATTTTTGGTACTATGTTGGTACCTGTTTTCATTATTTAGTAACTGGTTGATCATCATTATATAATCCTAAAAATAAAACCAGGCAAAAACCTAAAGTTTCATTCAGAGGGTCCACATATTGAAAATCTTTTTTTTAAAATATCTTTATTAAGGTAATGACAAATTCAGGATTCACATTCAGGAACTAGAAGAACAACATTCATAGGAAAGGGTCTTAGAATTGCAAAAGGCATCTTGGTACATCAACGTATGTTTTTGTGCAATCTCTCACTCTTGTGGGACGTGTTTTCTAGTTTGCTTTACTCTAATTTCCTCATGATCTCATCTATCTAGTCTAAGACTATATCCACTAAAAGTGTTCTTCCTGCTTGCTTATACTTGGCCTACATCTTCCTACTGGATTTCAGACACCAACTTATACATACCCCTGATCCTCACCTTCACTTTCTATCCTCGGTTTTGTAACTTTGTTATATCAGGCTCTAAGAACTACCCCATGGCAATTTATGAAAGGCATCCCTGAAACAGCAAGAAACCAAAGAAAAAAAGGACAAATAAATCAAGGACTCCAATGTACTGAGCTTACTCATAGGAGTATAATCTTGGTAATAAGTTAGATCTAGTGGATTCCTATGATAAGAAAAAGACTGTGTCTGTCTACTGGTTAGGACAAAAGTCACTTCATCCAAACTAGACTATCACTCGGTTATCTCAGGCTAGTATCAAAGAGTAAGGCCCATCCCTGTTTCAGTCTAAAAGCCCTATATACCACTCTAATGGTTTTGCCTACTAAGTATATGCTGGGAAAATAAGCTACTGATCCTCACAGACAACCATGATGTTGGCAATTCAGGATGGCTGCAGTGATGTCAAAGTGAATCTATTCATTTAGCCTCTCTAGTATCTGATAGTTGTGTGCACTAATCTCATAAAACTTCTTCAGGTGACATACAATGGTGTATTCGTTAACTCCTGCACAAGGATATCATTTCCACAATTTTCTTCTTCTCTCTACCATAGTCAGTTTGTTCCTTTCTACTGAATATTTCTTAAAGCATGCAAATAGCTCATTGTTTCTCCCATCCAAAAAGAAAAGCTCTCAACTCTAATTCACATTATAGTTAACTCTCTATTATCTCATCTCATTAGTGTAACTTTTTTAAAATGTCTTTAATTACTTTAATTTCTCCCCTCTTCTTCTCACCTGAATTATTCCAATGAGTCCCTCACCCCCACTACTCTGCTGAAAGTGGTCAAGGTCACCCTTGATTATCACACTGTTAAATACGTAGTAATTCTCAGTCTTCACCATACTTAAAATCTCAATAGCACTTCACACACAACTGATCAATCTGTTCTCTGCAGCTTTTCCTCTTCTTGGTATCTAAGATACCACACATGCCTGTTTTACCTCATCGTTTCTAAATGCTTCAAATTATTTTTTCGTTTCTCTTGTTTTCTAGTTTCTCTTCAGTTTCCCATTTTATTATTTCAGTTGTAGTTTACTGGGTTATTGACAATTTACAAGATGGCTACACTCTGAATAAAATTTAAAAGGCAAGATAAACTACTATTGAGCACAGCTATGATATTATATAGCATAACTCTAGAAATAACTCCTCTTGTTTAAGAATTTAGGCATAATGATTAGTAAATCTTTATTTTACCCAATCCCTTAGCCCTAAGAAGGACAATTCCATTTTATTTCTGTGATTATTTCCTTATTTCAAATCCCTCTTGTAAGTTGAATCATTTGACATTTGCTTTCCTGTGACTAGTTTATTTCACTTAGCATAATTAGCTCAAAGTCCATCCATATTGTCAAATACTGCAGAACAACCTTCACTTTAAAATCAGAATAATATCCACATATATATGTATATAATATTTTGTTTATTCTTCCTTCTGTCAGTATAAGTTTAGACCTTGGTTTTATGAATAATGACGCAACAAGAACAAAAATGTTGACAATGGTAATAATAATAATAATTGCAACAATAATAATATGACAACAGATATTTCAATTTTAATTATTTCAAATAAATATCAGAAGTGAGATTTATGGATCATTTGGTAGATCTGTTTTTAAATAGTTGAGAAGCTTTCATATTGTTTTCCAGAAAAGCTATACCATTGTTTTATTCCCACCAGAAGTATCCCAGGGTTCTAATTTCTTTTCATCTTCATTCTCATGTGCTTATTGTTTGTTTGTTTCTAATTTTGCATCTATTCTGGGAAGTGATATGCTATTATCATTTCATTTGCCAGATTTTCCAAATGAAAAAAAAATAGTACCAAAACTACTGTATGATGTTGGAAGATACTGGGGTTTGCTGGAATTCCTGAGAACTTCAGCTTATTGTGTTTCTTCATAAATAATTGTAGAGTTATGTAGATGGTAGTAAGGAAAACAGGATGATTTATTACAAAAGGTTATGCTTCCAAGAGAGGAACTAGCCAGGAGCAGAGAAAAGCTTCAAAAGCTGAGTGGACATACTGAAGAAAAGATGCAAAGATGCAGGCTTCTGTGTCACATTTTGAAGGGTTTGAAGTATATTTGCATGGCCAGGATTTTCTTGTGCAAGTTCTGTGTTTTATATGTGGTTCTCCATATTATTTCATTGATCACATGTCTCATAGGCATTTTAAAACCCCATCAAAGGGTGTGTAACTAGTGTTATAATGGCATATAGGTCACTTCCTGATGATTTGGGGTATCCTCTGCATCTTCCCTTGTGGTGTGAATCACTTCTAATAGCCTTATTTGGGAGATTTCTAGCTTTCCTCTATGCCAACAGGTTTTACTCATGTGCAAATTTTGCTGCCTCTGTACTAGACCTCACCCTCCACTCGACTCTTCTATCTCATCCCATCAAGAGTTGTATGGTCCAGAAATCCTTTAGAGAGATGAAAGATGATGACTTGTGATTTTTTTTTAGTAAAGAACACATTTAACACATTTGGGGGGTATCATTAAACTACCCTGTGAAGGAAGAGAAAAATGACAAGAAACACAGTTGGAAAACAAGGCAATTATTGCTCCAATAAAAAGCTTGATCTCTGTTGTTTGCTTGCTTTTTTCTGGTAAGTACCTGGGTATCATCTAGGAGGTTTGGTGTATGATCAGAGTTGTTATTGTCTGGTGATTGCGGGGAAAAAAGCAGGCATTTGCTGAGTTGAATCACACATAATCCAATAAAGTACTTGTATGTCTGAGTCAACAATGCCAGGTATGATAATTTATTCTAGTTGAATGAAATATTGTTGGAGAAAGCTAAAGGAAATAACCTGAGAATGATTAATGCCACCCAGGGTAACCATTTCTGTGTTTCACATAGCCCTTGGATCACTAGTACTAATATTATCTACAGGTAAGAATGCAGAATTATATATTCACCCACTTAGAATTAGATTGCATGTTAACAGTATCTCTCAATATTTGGAAAAGTATTAAAGTTTGGTAATCACAAGTCTGTTAAAAGAACTTGATCTTAGGTCTCAGCTTATCTTCTCCAAGCCAATGATTCTAATATGAAGGGTGCTTTTCTTCTCAATTCAGTTGATAGCATTGGAACTTGGAGAATTGGGGACAACTCAACTCTCTATGCCTAGGGGAGCTCTGATGTTTCCTTTCTCTACTCATGATATTGGGCTTTGTTCTGTTGCATCCTGCACCATTGTACTCTTGGCCTTAGTGTGCTAAAGGTATGAGCCTTTTAGCCCATTAGCCCATTCTATAGCCTCTCATTAGTCAGGGATATACCTCCTTTATTTTGGATCCTAATCATGTCATTATTCTCATTGGATATTTACCAGGTTTGGGAATGTGAGTGATCATAAAAGGAACCTGGTCCTAGCAATAACTTACCCTCTGAGGAAACTCTGTCTACTTGACCTTAATAAGGTAGAAAAATAAAAGTGGCTTTTGATGGTATATTAGTTACTTTTCTGTTGCTATTATGAGATCATGGCCAAATGCAACCTGGGAAAGGGTTATTTGGTTTTCATGTCCTGCTCATATTCCATCATTGAGAGGTACCAAAGCAGAAACTAAATCAGGACATGAACCCAGAGGCAGGGACTGATGCAGAGGCCATGGAGGAACACTGCTCACTGTCTAGCGCTTTATAGCTTCATATTCATGTTTTTTTATAAAACCCAAAACCACCTGTCCAGGGATGGACCTGCCCACAGTGGGCTGGGCCCTTCAATGCCAATCATTAATCAAGAAAATGCCCCATAGCTTTTCCCAAACACCAAACTGATGGAGACATTTTCTCTGTTCCTCCAGACAATGGCTCTACTGCTGCTGCAAAACGTAGCTTTAACTAAACCTCTGTTGTTCTAATAAAACTCGAGATTCAAAAGCTAGGGTGAAAACCTGTGAGCTCAGAGAGTTAGAGTTACCTTTCTGTCTTTGCTGGTGACCCTGAAATCCTCTCCTCTTCCACTCCCACTAACTAAAAAATCCACCCTATGCTCCTCCCTGCTACCTCCTATAAACTAGTTGCTAACTCCACCTCTCTTAGCCCAGGTTAATTTGATTTAGTTAACACAAATTCAACACATCTTTACATAGTTAAATAAATGCAGCATAAACAAATGTGACACATCATTGTCTAGTTAAACAAATATTCCACAACAATGACTGGAAAATCAAATCAAAGCAGTAAAACTTTTATGATACATACATAACCTGAAAGTGCTGTTAGTACTTCTCAGAGGATCTTAAATATTTCTACTTGGAAAGTCATAAAATGCATTATTTTGCCAGTTGGAAAGATGTTTATTTACTATGTTACTTTTTATAATTTTCTTAAATGTCAGATGTGAGGGGGCTGGAGAGATGGCTCAGTGATTAACAGCACCTCTGTAGTGTGACTGACAACCATATATAATTACACTATAAGGCAATCTGTGGCTTTCTTATGGCCTTTGTGGGCATTTCATGGCATGTAGTACACAGACATGCATGATTGCAAAACACTCTTACATATAAGACAATTTTTAAAGGAATACTTAGAAATAATGGGAAGTTGCACATGCCATATGGTCATAATTCATGAGTGATTTCAAGAAATTGCTGTGGTTTTTTTTTTTTTGACAATTTACTCCAATAGTTGTAACCAAATTTTCAGATATAATAGCTAAATGTTTATTTAACAATATTTATTAAAGGTATTATATATCTCTAGTATGATTTTAAAAACTTACTGTGTCTACATTATTTTGCCCAGAAACTTATTAGTATACAATCCCAATAAGTGCTTTTCTAAATTTTCTATATTTATTATTTGAAATTTCTATATATCTATATATATAATTATACACATATACAATTACACATACATACACACACATATATATAATGTATTTTGATTGTATCTATCCCCACAACTTCCACCAATCACATTTTCCAATATGCAAATTTGCTGAAATTTGGCTGATAAGTTTCCATATTTATTCTAGGCAATCTGTTGTTCATATAACTAATTAATAATTTTATTTTTGCAACTTTAACAAAACATTTGGGAATTCTTTAGTAGAAGAATTTTTCAGAGCTTAGCATTTCATAAAGTTCTTTTTCAACATTTAACATATAGGAGAGTTGTAGGACATGACACATAATATTTGTCAGCCAAATCATGCTACTATAGAAATATTTCCAAGAACACTCTTTGAAAATGTTATCTCTATTTTAAAGTTTCTTAATTTAAAAAGAACCATATATTTTCATTGCTAAAGTAAAAGTACAACATGTACACTGAAGAGTCAACATCTTTTATTGATTTATTTAATAACTGATAGGAAATATATTATCTGACAGAAAAATATTACAAACTTCTGTACATTCATCTTTTTAATTAAAAGAAAAGTTCATAACTTACATTTAAGCTTGACAGATTTGAGAAATAATTTGCAGTAACATAACCTATCAACTCTTATGCAGCCCAAGGGATTTCCTTGGTCACTCTTCATTTTTGTACAGACTATTATAAAGATTTTACAGACATTATGCTAATGAAATCCATAAATCCCTTTACCTGGATGGTATCTCAAATTATGTTTAACCCACACCAATGACTAAAGCACTAGCAATCTCTTGACTCTTTCAAGTTCCTTTCCACTCTGCTGTGAAGTCAACAGGGGAAAGAAGTGAAATCAATTATGATGCTTAGATGCTCCCCCTTCACTTCATGTTGATGTCAGATTAATAATCAAGAATTTTAGTACAGTAGGAATGTAGTATATTATCTATACTTTAGTATAGCAGCTTAGAGTTTGGGAACTATAAACTAAGCTGACAATGAAATGGAAAGTAGCTATTAGAACACTTACAAGGCTTCCTTTAGAAGATGCCGCTTGCTGGCTCTAATAGTCCCAAGCTTTGTCCTTCCTCACATACCTATATTTTGTTCAAACTCTGCTATTTTCTGAAAAGGTATATGAATTCCAGGTGGTCTGACACCAATGACAGTATGCTGCAAGTCAATCATTGTATTCGCCTTGTTAGTGATATATATTGAAATGAATACATGCTGAAATGTCACTTATGAGAGGAAAGGCATAAACTTTCAGTGAGATGCTTCTTTATAAAAAGGCCTTATGCATACATGTGTGCACATTGGTAAGAAAAGTTTTCTTTTTTTATTTCCTGTGTTTTACACAAAGAATATAATGCACAAAATGCAGTAACCATTCTGCAACCAGGAGCCAATATTGCAGGTAAGTAAGTCTGAAGGTCACACACTGGAAAGGCTTAATCATTTCTTTAGAGTTGTTTAAATTAATAACTCACCTCTATCTGTTTTAGATATCTGTCTTGTAATACAGCCTACTACCAGGTATCTGCTTTCATGCAAATCATACACTGTTTTATATACAGAAGGATTTCATTCAGTGTCATTGACTATTATTCACCAAAACTTTTTAACATACTTACTCATGTGGTTGTCTTACATATAATCCTTTCAAACTAGGAATCTTTAAGATTAATGTCATGTGACAGAGTATTGGGAAAAAATAGCTGTGGGGCATGTGCAAGTTGACAAGCTATCTAGAAGGAGGAAAGAGTAAAAAAGAAAAGGATTGGGAGACCAAGAATCCTACCAGAATGCCTCATTAAGGCTTTTGAGTCAGCAAGAGAAATGCTGGACCGTTCTTTCCATTTAAAGACTGAGAAGAATATGTTTTCCAAAGATTTCTATTAAAAATCATATGTATTAAATGTATCATGTTTCTTGAACTATCAGTTAAATGTAAAATATTGATTGGCAATATATGTTTAATTGGCTAACAACAAGCAGAGAGAAGAATATAAGAGATATTTAAACTTTGATTAAATTAATGAATTAATTTTCAGGATAGATGATATGTATAATTTAACTCAATTCCAACTTGAAATTTCATTATTCTTTGGCATCAAAATGATTGCCTCTAAATGTCTTTCTGCCCCTTCATTTTCTATGATATCTATCCCATGGATTAATCTCCTGCAAGTACTTTAAAATAGCATAAAGAACTTTTGAAAGTTTCTTACTATAAGTTATGCATATAAATTTCCCTAAAAAAATTATTAAAAAATTTAATAGTCAGCTCTGAAAAAATACACACAAATAACATTATGCAGACTGAGCACGTTTTACTTGTATATTAATATATAATATCTAACATTTAATAAAAAAGAGGCCATGAATATGGAAGAGAGCAAGTTATATGAGAGGGTTAGAGGGAGGAAAGGATGAAATCATGCAATTGTATTATAATCTCAAAAATTATCAGGAATAATTTTAAAAGAAATATATATATATTGATTGATTGATTGATTGATTGATTGAAATAGAATTACATTACTTTATCCCCCGTTTCCTCCTTTTAGCTCCTCCCAGGCACTCGCTAATCCCTTCCACGCACCCTCCAACTTTCAACTTGAGAGCCTCCTTTTCTTTGATTATTCTTACTAAAGTTTATTCACATAAAAATGAGATGTAAGGGTCAAAAGGAAAAACAGCATAGACATGTTAAACCAGCTCACACTACTAATGCGTGGGCTACAAAATAATGTAGAGCAATCTATCTAGTAGTAACGCAATAGGTGATGAAGAATCTGGAGAAGAAATTAGAAATAATAAGAAAACAACTGAAATCTGATATATTTATCGTCACTGCCATGCAGCCTCTATTCTAAGCACTATTTGTGGGGAAATACTCCTTTTTTGTAGATATTGTGCTGATATAAGTTCTAAAAAATCAAGTTTTAACAATATTAACATAAACTTTAAGTTATCACAAATAGTGACTTATCTACAAATAAATATGTAGTTCTATGCAGCAGCTAATTAGACTTCTCACTTTAACATCTAATCCCCAACACCCAGACTTGATTACATGCGTTTATTTCCCTTGTAAATTGATATTCTTTTGGAACTCTGAGATAAAATTTTTTGAAGTTACTATACATCTTTTAGTGATCCTACATATATTTTTCTATAAACAGAGATTTTGCATAAATAATAGTGGAACAATGAATGACTCAAAAATAAAGAAATATTGCTTGGCACGGTGCTGCACACTTGTAATCCTACTACTTGGGAAGCGGAGGCAAAGAGGATCCAAAGTTCATTGTCATCTTCTACTACAATGCAAATCTGAGGCCAACTGCAGTAAATTAAACCCTTTCTCAATAAATGAAATGTAAAGAAAGGAAGGAAGGAAAAAAGAAAGGAAAGAAAGAAAAGAAAAATGATGAAGTAGAAAACAAATTGCTTCAACTTTGTATGTAATCTTTGGTGCTTTATTTTTATTTGTTTGTTTGTTTTGGGATAGAATCTCATGCTGCCCAGGCTGCCCTCAAACTCATTATGACCTCAAACTTCTGATCCTCCTACCTATAACTTTAGAATATTCGGATTACAAGTGTTCTACCACCACACCTGGGTTATGTGATGCTGGCTATTGAAGCCAGGGCCTCCTGCATCCTATAAAAGCATTCTGCCAACCGTGCTACCTCCCATCCCACTCAATGTTTAGTGAACCGAACAGTAAAATAATGTGGCCTTTGTATGTTGTATTTTTATATTTTAATATTTTGTAGTAATTTTATATGGTTCCATTTTCCCATACAAAATATGTTGAAGAATTTTTAAAATACTAATAAAATGAGGTTTTATTTTTATTTTGTATTAACTTGAAAGTAATGAATGAATCTAGAATATAATGTCTATTGTTGATTTTGTATGATTAACTTAGTCTTCTGCATCATGTAGAGGAACTGGGTGTTGAAGTAAGATTCACTTTAGTAGTCATATACTGTAGTTGTACAATCGTGTCATTTTGCCCTTGTGATATGCCCAGGGCTGTTATCAATTAAGCTGAACTATTATAAAAGTCAACTTTAAATTCCAGGTGATCCATCTCTGAAAATTTTTAGTCTCCTTGGACCAGTCTGAGAACCAAAAGAAGAAAACAGAGCCCCACAATATACAGAAGACCTTCCAATGAATCATACTATTATAATTGCATTGAAACTGTAAATCTCTGCTTATCATTTTCTATCTTGAAATGATTTTGCATAAGATAAAAAAAATTGAGCAAGTATTTACCAGTAGAAAGCAAAATGAATATGACATGGGTAGGTTTATTACATCAAATATGTCTTTGAGAAGCGTTTTTCATCGTACTTTCAGGCATAAACTGTATCCTGTCACTTTACCCAACTTCTCAGCAACATTCATCAAAGGAGCTTGTGTTCCTCCATTGTGAAATACCTTTCTGAAGTGCAGAGATTTTCCTTTTACTCTTTCTGCTACTCTGCTGCCCTTCTGGATTTTCTTTTTGTCCCCCTTGTTTGCTTGTATTTCTTTCTTTAACCCTTTCATACGAGAGTATGCAAACTCCTACCTAGAGAAGCTCCTCGTCTCATTTTCCATTCTTATCATAGATGATCTCATGCATGATCTTGATTTTAAACAGTACATCTGAATGAATAGCTTTACATTTTATGTCTTTTGATCCCTCTTGCTGAACTGCATAGAGAAGCTGATTAGTTTGGGGACCTTCTAAATTCCAATGGCCAATTCAGTTCTCTACTTTTGCAGAAACATAGCAATTTAAAGGATGGGAGTTTATTTTTTACTATTTTCTACATTTACTAGGATCACACACACACATACTCTGGTATCTTCAACTAACGGCTGGTCTACATTGGTAGGTCTTAAATGCCCCCTCCTTCCACATGGTGTCTTTTCTGCCATAGCTCTTCCATGTTGTTTATCTCTCCAGGAGTATAGTGTGAAGATTTTATGCAATGGCCACTGGGTTATAAGACAACAAATGTAGAAGTTCCAAGTGTTCTGTCAAGTATTATACAAGGACCTATAAAATATTCTAAATTTGAGAGGTAGTATAGCTATTTCCAGCATGAAAGAAAGTTTTCAAAGGAAAGGGAATAGTTGGTAGAGATGGATGGAAGGTAGACAGCTAGATTAAAATCAACTTTAGGGAAGGAAGAACTGTTCAGCAATATGTATTTTGTGATGTATTAGCTTTATTAGTGTTTGAAATGAGAGTTGCCATTCATCAATTTTATATCTAACAGTCATATTTTTTTCTACACCACCACAGCCATCAGTGATCCTCTCAATAATCTGGATTCTTTTTTTAATATTTTTTATTATATGTGTGTGAGTGTTTTACCAGCATGTATGTCTATCTACCAAGTGTGTACAGTGCCCAGAGAGTCCAGAGGAAGGTCTCTCTGGCCTCTAAAGTTGCAAGTGATTATTCGGGTGGTTATATTATGCCATGACGGTGCTGGGAATTGAACCCCGGTCCTCTGGAAAAGCAGCAAGTGCTCTTAACCTCTGAGCCATCTCTCCAGGCCCTGGATTCTTTTTAATGTCACAGTCATTTGCCTCTTAGTTTTAACCAGCTCAACATGCTTTCATGCTTTGCATGCCAAAAATTATATAATGAAGTCTTGTGGGACAGATAAACGTTTTGTGCTCTCAATGCCTGATTGAGACTACATGTTCTGCCTATTTTTATCATTTATGAGAAAAAAGAAATTAATAGTGTCAGATTATATATTTCCTTTGAAAAGACCATTGCTCACCATTGACTATATTAGAAATCAAAAGACAGGCTTAAGACCCTAGTTCTAGACCATCCAGGAAAAGAGAAAATCTGAGGATCCAGAAGACAAGAAGATTCTAGGCTTCTCCAATATTGACCACTAGGATAAATGAAATCTAATCATTTCCCTTTGGGGGGTGAATCATTTTGTTTATGATAATTTAATTAATTTTAGTTGATTAATTCATACTAGTTTTTACTATTTAAACTTTTGTTTATTGATTTATTAATTTTTTTCTTTTTTCTTCAACAAAATATTTTTATTAATTATTTGGGAATTTCATAAAATGCACCCTAATCACACTTGCTTACCATTCCTCTCAAGTCCACTCTCTTACACTTGTACCCTCCCGAAAACAAAACAAAAACCCACCAAGTTCAATGTGTGTTGCCCATATACTCGTTGGAGCATGGTCAAACTCCCCTTAAAAAAATGAGTATTCCCCCACCTCCACCCCTCTGCCAGAAGCTATGAACTGTGAAGACCTACACTTCAGCATCATTGTCATAATTTTAAAGGACTCTCTTCAATAGCTTCTTGTCTGGACTGTTTCATTTTTGGGGGGAGGAAGAGCATTGTCACAGAAGATGTCATTGTTTCTCATTCTCAGTATGAGTCTGCAATCATCGATATCATGGCAAAAGAAACTTCCTTTCCCATAGTAGTGTTTAATTTTTCGTTTATTTACTGTCTTATTAGTATGGCAACACATGTACCATGGTACATACATGGAGATCATAAGATAACTTTTAAGAGTTAGTTCTCTCCTTCCATTATGTGAGTCCTGGGGATAGAACTCAGGTTGTCAGCCTTAGAAATGAGCACCTTAATTTGAAGAGAATCTGACTGAGAGTTTGAGCCACATATTTATCTCAAAGGGGAGCCTGAGCATCTTGGAGACATTATGCTAAGTGAAAGAAGCCAGTACTTGCAAAGAGAAGGAAAGAAGATTATGAGCTTCAGGTCAGACTGGGCTACCTCCAAAATCAAAACTGACAACAACAAAAACAGAGAGCTAACGAGTCTGGCAACAACTTAAATGATTTGAATGATTTTACATCCAAATTATTGTGAGAGAAGTAATTTCCTGAAAAAAACAAAAACAAAAACCTTTGGATGCTGCTATTGGAAAAGATGGAGCAAAGGTTGGGCAAGCATATAATTCTTCCTTTGAACCAAATCATATATCTCATGTATTTTATCACATTGAAAGTCTGTCAATGATAGAGACTTACTTAGAAAGCAAAATAGCTTAGTGCTAGCAGAAAACTTATATGGATTTATTTAAGATGGTTGTGATTAGAGACAGATAGACAATTTGAAAGGTATTTGGGAGTTGGTTTTAAAGTCTTCATGACAATCAAATTTGTTTTGAAATACACTATTTTTGATAGTCAATAATTGATTTTCATTTTAAACAGTTTTATAAATGAAAAATTATTTTTCTCTTAGACACTATTTCAAGATGCTTTAAAATTCTAACTACACTCCCTTGAGTCTCTAAGGAGGGTTCTGACAATCAAGTCTCCTGGGTAATATATGAATAACAGAGAGAGATACAGTGATTTTATCCACAGAATAACTCTTCTTAATGTTAAAAGCCAGAGAAAGATATCATCATTTTACTGTTAGCTGATTCTATTTAATGCTTAATGGAATAGTGGCTAGGTAATATTTTTTTAAGTCAAAGCAATCTTTTGAGATACTGATGACAGCTACAATATTCTCTACCCAAGCAAACATAGGCAAAAATATACACATAATTTTGCACACAATTCCATAAGATTCATGTGTCCCTGAAGCATATCTATTGTATCCTATCTAGAACCATTTTGCACATACATATATAGCATAAAATATATAGTTCAGATTAATAATTATAATAAAAGAGCCAAAGAGAAAAGATGAGAATCCATGCTTCTCAATTTTTTACTTAGCACCAGACTTCTCAAACTTAACTCCCAGCTGATCTGTGCATTATAAGACAGCAAATTTCTCTCACACAGAACCAGCATGTGAATCCCAGGCTTTCGCGGTTCTCTTCCATTCACTCTCCCCCTATATCATGTATGTTAAATCAGAAAGTCGGTAGCAAATTTCTGAGACTTATGTAACAATTGAAATTGCACTGTAATGGTGGTCTGTAAATTTTACGTAAGAATTGCTGCATGAATTTGAAATATTTAGGGACCTGAAATGTAAGCTATTTTTCTTCATCTTTTGTCAAAGATATGGTACCTAAAATTATCTCTTTCAGGTTTATCACTACTTCTTGAGTATTTGGATTTCAGTTGCTCAACAAGTGTTTACTTAGCATTTAGCCTGTGCTAGTAAATTTGCTAGCTTCTGAAAATATGCTGATGAACAAAACACATAATATTCCTGTCCTTAAAGAATGTGCATACTTAATTTACTGGCTTTCATTGAGGGGGAAGATAAGAAATTTCAATTAAACAAAGAAATGAGTTCAAGAGGTCTAGCATTTTACATAATGGTAGCAATAATGATATATGGTATCCTTGAAAATTGCCCAAAGAGTAGAATTTGAATTTTCATTTTTCTAATTACAGAAAAATGAAAAGCATATGAGATAATAAATATGATAATTAACCTGATTTAAGTTCATCATATTATCCTATAAATTTGTTGCTATTTTAAACTTTTGGCTTCTTGGGTTAAAGTTTCCTCTACACATTCTTTCTGAAGTGGATCTTGTATATGAGTACTATGGGATAGGATTACAGTAAATGCCACAACATGTGATTTTAAATGTTCAAAGAAGTGTCACAGGAAAAAAATCAAGAAGTAAGAAACAAGAAGTCTAATTTTTCACACTACATTTTGCTTGTCAGGAGTCTCATAAACATGGTAAACTCCAGCTCTATGGGATCTAATGTCCTCTTCTGTGCTTGCACATGTGAATGTGTGCTCGTGTGCTTGTGCACAGACACACATACACACACACACACACACACACACACACAAATAAAATGTCTTATTTAACCCAATCTTACCAAAACATTATTTTTTAACATGTAATCCATATAAACATTAATTGTTGACATATTTTATTTGTTTTCAATTAATTCTTCAAAATCTAGCCACATATCATGTGTCAGATATGACACATGGCTAACAACTACATTAAAGGGTAGATTGGGCCAGAGTATTTAACCTCATCTCCTTGATACTTCTTTGAAGACTTCACTCTCTCAAACTTTCTTTTGTAGCGATATTTGAATCTTTCTCAGATTTAGTCTTTTTAAAAATTTAATTTAGTTGATACATAGTTATACATATTCATGGGATACAGGGTAATATTTTAATATATTGTATAATGATCAAATTAGAGAAATTAGAAATAAGTAATGACTTAATTTTGTGATATTAAAATTATCTCTTTCAGCTATTTTGAAACAGACAATATATTTTGTTCGTGCTTGTTACCATAATGAGTACTAGATATTAGAACTTGTTTTGGCAGTGCACTGGTAACAGTCTACCCATTAGCTAAGGTCTTCCATCCCCTCCTAATCCTTTCTAACCACTAGACTATTTACTTCTATGAGGACATTTTCAGATTCTGTATATGGGATAATACAGTTTGTCTTATTGTACCTGGCTTATTTCAGTAAATGTAATATTCTACAGTTCTGACCCATGTTGTTCTTAATTGTTTCAATGGCTGAATAGTATTCTGCTATTATTATATCTCCTACTATGCATAAAATGAAGGCAAAACAAATCAAATTACCACATATAGTACCTGAAACTATGAAGATACTAGAGAAAATAATAGTGTAAATGTATAATAAAGTTGGACTTTTTTGGACAAAACTTCAAAGTAACAGGACAAGAAGCAAAAGCTTCACAGATCAATTTATATCAAGTAAAATGGTTCTGCACAGCACAGTAATTCATGGTGTACACATGCAACAGAAAGAATGAGACAGAATATTGGCAAACTCTTCATCTGACAAGGAACTAATATATAAAACATATAAATAAATTAAACAATTCTGCTACAAATAATAACAACATGACTAAAAATGATAAAAAAGACCTGTTTTTGAGAAGTTATGTTGCTGTATAACCCAACGTGGATGTGAATTCATTATCTTCTTTAGATTCCTGAATAGAGACTACGGGTGTGCACCACCATGCCTAGCCAGCAGAAGTCATAAACATTCCTCAAAAGACACACACAGACGATCAAAGGTACACGGTGAATTGCTCAACATCAATATTCATTGAAGAAATGAAAATTAAATCATAAATAATTATTACCTCCCTCCAGATAAATGACAATTAAAAAGACAAAAGATATTAAGTGTTGGTAAGGATGCAGAGAGAAGAGACTCCTTAAATTAGGTAAGAATGTAGACAGCTGAAGCCCTGATAAATAATGACCTTCTGTGCGCTCCATCATTCCTACTACTAGACATGTAACCAAAGGATGTGAAATCAATATCGAGAAGAGATCTGCCCTCCCGTGTTTATTGCAGTTCCATTTCCAATAGCCATGACATGGAATCAACTGTAGAATTTGGTCTGTCACCTGAATATTTGTTTTGTTCTCCTCCAAATGCTTAAGAATGTTTTAAGTCTTACAAATAGAATTCTATGCTGAACTATCTACCTACAAGGTAATGAGTTATAGATTCACCAACAGCAACAGAGTTTGCTTTATGCAATAGACACATAAGGGAAAATGAAATTAAGTGCATGACACTTTGGGTTTGGGAGAACAGATAGAAGAGGCTGATTTTTAAAAAAGTCTTATGTTATTAAATACTTATGTGCCATCTGATATATATAAAAGAAAGACAAGACATCTTCTGGGACTTTTAACTTTCCTGGAATAAGTGCATTAGCTGACAAACACACATAGAATGACATAGTGCTAATGATCCTCTCGCCGTATTTGTTCAATGCCTAGTTCTGAGGCAAACTATTGGATTCTCAAGGTAACATCTGTATCTTGGTTGAGAATTTGCTTTATACAAATCTTAATTGTGACAGCTCCCACTGGATAGCATGTAGCCCAATGAAGTGGAAAGAAACATTTCAAGATTTTGAAAAGTAGTCCCAACTATTAAATAAGTCCCTCCTGTAGAATTATTTCTATGTAAGAGTATTAGGGCTTACAGTACTGAATAAACTGCTTTAAACTGTTTAACACTTTTACAATCATCTATAGAATCTAGATTGGCAATATTAGTTGACTTGATTGAAAAAAGCTGTTGGGAGGGTCACAGGAAGAGTTGGAGGAATGATGAAGATATATAGTGCTCAAGTACAAAATTCTCAAGAGTATAAGTTAAAGAAGAGCCATTGAGATACACTCTCTTTAGTGTTTGAAAAGTTGTCTTGCGAGTTTTCATGCTGAGATACTTATAGACATGTCTATTTATCCCAGGTAGAAAAGACACCTACGATCAAAAGGAAAGATGCCACCCAAATCCATCTTGGTTGAACAAAGTAGTTTATTAGGATTATTACCAAGCAGAGTCCCAATTCCCAGTCAGCAGCCTTCCACTCCTATAAAGGTACTAAAAACGCATGCAGCTGGGACAAGCAGAAATGGTTCTTACCGGAAAAAGAGACAGAGAGAAAGAAAAATGACAACAGAAGACATGATCCCTTGTGTATGTTCTTAGACTCATAGAGAAACGATTTTAAAAAATGGACTCAGAAAGAATCTCTAAGATAATTTTATTGAAGTTTGAGAGTAAAAACAACCAAGTAGACAAGCTATAAATCTCAATAGTAGTTCTTAGAAAGCAGGGGATGGATCAGAGGGAGAGTAAGTCATGCTTTATGAATTAGAGATCAGGAAAGCAGGTACACTCTGGAAAGGAAGTCTGCAAACAGCTGCCTGAGGGTGAAGGGGTGTTATCAGAAAGACAGAAAGTGAAAATGTCCTGAGGGTCAGAACAAGCAGGCTTAGGATTCTGTCTCATGTCTGAAAGGGGGACAGAGAAAGAAGGGGGAGGAAGTTACATTTTCTGATGGAGAACTCAGAAACTCGAAGGCAGAGTAGTAAGCGTCTATAAGCAGCTACATTGAGGGAGTGACTTCTGGGGTATATAAGAACGTGACTCATTAAGGAGATAGCTAGTCCTCCCTTTTTTTCAGCACACAACCTTATAATCTTTGACTAGCTTAGAATGTCCCATCTCCATTCAGGGCCAGAGACACAATGCAACTCCCATTCTTTTGAACAAAAATAATCTAGCTGAGTAGATTTGAAGCAAGATGGGAGGGCAGAGTAAGTTATGGGGACAAGGCAGGAGAACAGAGCTCTTTGCTCTCATTTGGTTGAAGCCTCTGGCCAACTGAGAAACAGAATTTCTGGCATAATTAATATTTGTTGTGCATGCTGGCAGCAAAATGAAAATATTACTTTTGTATAGTTTTTTTAAAACAGCAATGATTCTTAACTACCTCTAAATATTTAAAGAATAAGACCCTATGATAGATTTTTTTTCATATACTTCATGCAAGATATAGTCAGGTATATAGAAATCAAATATTAAACAGCTCTTCCATATGTGAATATCTACATAAGGGAAAAATAATAAAATCATTGTAAATATAAACCAATCATTCAGCCAGAGAAGAAAATCGAGTGTGGTCTTGCTTGATATTAGGACTTTTCTAAGGAGTTAGTCTACATTACACAACAGAACATCATTTTTTCTCCAAAAACATACCATATTTTTTAAATTACAAGAAACAGGAAAGGCTAAAAGATAGAGTCCTGGGGGTACAACTCAGAAGTAGATTTTGTGCCTGGCCTGCATGAGAATCTGTGTTCAATCATCAACACCGAACAAAACAAGAGCAACAAAAAAAATAGGACCAGGAAGCTTCTTAATCAGATTAATCTGAAGAAAGACAAATGAGGAAACATTAACAATATGTACTTGAAGTGTTACAAAGTATAGCATTTTAGTAATATAAAAATAACATGTATCTGCTTTTGTTTCTGTCTGATATATCCAAAAACTGTTTCAATGTGAATGTGTGGAAAGGAAAGTCCTGAATGAGTTCTTGAAGTAGAGCCTGGGAGAAACAGCTTAGGAATCATGTTGGAAGATGGTATTATTCTGTCAGCATATTGTCGGCTTGTCAACTAGGTATCCTTGCTAGAATGTGGGGAATGAGTGGTATTCCTTGAGTGTATAGTATTAAAAGGGCTCTCCTATAAGGGAGGCTCATTAGAGTTTGCAGGTATCGCTGTACAGTGCCTTATATATTCAAACACTTTCAGTAGGCACAGGAAACAGGATTCTTACAAAAGCTTCACTTTGCATATCGACACAGGATGTGAGAAAATTCATTTTTGTGTGAATCCCAGAGGACCAAAGGGTCTTCAGGATTTCTGGTATATTTCTGTGCTATAATATAGCTATCAGTGTTTGTGGCATAATATGTTATGTTGTGCCCTAGAGGTTTATCATATCACTGATTTGACAGAAATTGGAAGAATTGACACAACTGGAAGATCTATCATGGATTATTCAAAGAATCTAAGAGTGGGTGTCCACTCAAGACAGATGTATGCTAAATCCTTCACAGGAGTAGGGCTACAGAATGTTACTGAAGTTTACAAAGCCCAAAGTTTAGGGGGAAAAATCACTTGAAAGGGTAATGATTAATGCTATCAATTGTACTTTTACCTCATCTATTTGATATAATGAGTTCTTCTCTGACATTACTGTCATGGGTGTCTCTTATTGCAAATCTGGGTTTTTTTAACCATACTCATTAATAAGATGACTATTTACTTATCATCTGTATATCGGGAATTATGCCATATTCTCCCAAGTCAACAGTGATTAGGACAGGCCTTGTACTCACTGAATTTTCAGGAATTATTATTCCAATGTTGTGGGGCACCTATAGGACACATACATATATATACCAATGTGTTAGCTACTTTTCTAATATTGTGATAAAACATGATGACCAAAAAGTACTTAAGGAAGAGAGTTTATTTTGGTCTATGATCCCAGAGGGATAAAAGTACATCACAGCAAAGAGGCAGGGCAAGCATGGAGGTAAGAACAAGAAGCTGAGACATTATAGCACAAACTGTGGTGGTTTGAATAGGTATGGCCCCCATAGACTCATGTGTTTGAATGCCTGGCCTAGAGGAAGTGACACTTTCAGGAGGTGTGATTTGTTGGAATAGGTGTGGCCTTGTTGGGGGAAGTGTGTCACTATGGGGGTGGCCTTTGAGGTCTCATATATGCTCAAGCTACATCTAGTGTGGGACACAGTTCACTTCCTGTTGCCTGCAGATCAAGATGTAGGACTTTCAGCTCCTTTTCTAGCACTATGTCTGCCTGTGTGCTGCCTTGCTTCCTGCCATGATAATGGACTAAATATCTGAAAACCTCTAAAACTGTAAGCCAGCCCCAATTACATGTTTTCCTATATAAGAGTTGCCGTGGTCATGGTGTCTCTTCATAACAACAGAAACCCAAACCAAGATATCAACTACAAACTACAAATTCAAAACAGAAAGAGAAATAGAAGTGATGCAAAGCTATGAGTTCCTTTTTTCTTTCTTTCTTTTTCTTTCTTTTTTTTCTTTTTTTGACACGAGGTTTCTCTGTGTAGCTTTGGAGCCTGTCCTGGGACTCGATTTGTAGACCAGGCTGGCCTCAAACTCACAGAGATCAGCCTGTCTCTTATACACATCTAGATGTGTATAAGAGACAGTTTGACACGAGGTTTCTCTGTGTAGCTTTGGAGCCTGTCCTGGGACTCGATTTGTAGACCAGGCTGGCCTCAAACTCACAGAGATCAGCCTGCCTCTGCCTCCAGAGTGCTGGGATTAAAGGCATGCACCACCATCGCCTGGCTAGGCTATGAGTTCTTAAAGCCCACTGTCAGTGATGTATTACCCCAGAAAGGTTGCAGCATCTCCCCAAACAACATGAGCAACTAGGGACCAAGTGCTCAAGTGCCTGAGCCTGGGGAGGACATCCTCATTCAAATCACTGCCACAAACAGCGAGTGACTCAAGAATGTCTGATTAGCACTTATTTAGAGATGAGCAGATTGGTCAGTGGGTTCATACAATGTCATCTAAGTCCTGTGTGGCAAAATCATGCACTAACCTATAGCCTGTAGAGATTTATTAGTTCTAGATTACGGTCTCTTAAAAAGTCTTAAAAAAAAAAGAAAGCCTGCGAAGATGGTTTTGTCACTAAAGTGCTTGACATGCACACTTTAGGACCGGAATTCAGATCACAGAACCCACTGTAATCCTAGTTCTGGGAAGGCAGAGACAGGGGAATCTCTGCAGCTTTCTGGCTACCCAGTCTAGTTGAATTAGTGAGCTCCAAGTTCAATGAGAGACATTGTGTAAACATAAGATACTGATATCCATTTCAGTGTGTGAACATACACACATAAACACATATGTATATACCACAGCCTGTCTCACACCAAAAAAAGAGAATTCATAAGAAAGCCTATTCAAACTATCCTTGTTGATTTCTTTGCATCATGAGAATTATGTAAACTAGACACAGAGTCCTCTGGGAGCACAGAGGAAGTAAGTTTTTTAAAAACCACAATCTGCTGGATCAATAAATTTCTGGGGGCGGCAATTTGAGTGAGGAGCAATACCATGCATTAGCAAGCAGCTGACACCTTGCTCAGATAACAGGAAGTTCACCTGGGAAGATAATGTAACTCCCTTTGAAAAACAGGCACCAAAGAAACTTTCACTGGAACACTGATGTACCACACTTGCTATTACATTTATCCTCCTGCCTCCATCATTGTTTTCTTTCTAAAACTCAAGATCAGGTATCTGCAGTGAATTATTTTTGCTTCAGTTCCTTGAAATTCAGACCAGGATTCTCCATGGTAACGCATAAGTAAGTTTGTTTCTTTGGAATACTAGAGTATTATCAATTGTTTTTGTTGTTTCTGTGCATGCTAGCTAGCTTCATAGCTCACTACATAACTGAGGATAACTTAGAACTTCTGACTGTCCTTCCTCTACCTTCTGGATTCTAGGATGGTAAATATGCACCACCACATTGCTGATATAATTCTGGAGATTGAACCCATGACTTCCTTGATGTTAGTCACTCAAATATCAGTTCTATAAAGAATATCAAAGTAATCCACTTCATCCCCTGTATCAAGAGGGATGGAGGAGAAACATTCATTCACTTAGTACCAAGTGTCACATAATATTTTTACCTGAAGAATTTGTCATTTCTTGTCAATTTTACTGCCCCTAACGTTCTGCTTACAAGTTTAAGACCTGCCTGCATCTAGGTCAGCATCATGTGAAACACAGATTGTGTAAATTTACAAACAAAAATACTATCTTTCTACCCTGATCAGAGGAAGAGATCCTATTATCTATATCATATTCTAAGACTAGACATTTATTCATTTTCCTCAAGTTTTGCAAAAGAATACTGTAGTCTAAAATGCAGTTAAAAAATACTGCAAATGTTATCAAAATATAAAAGACAATTGAATTCCTTACTAGTACTAAAATTGTTCTTATGATCTTCATATTAGAGACAAATGTGCCAGTGAGCCTTTTAGTACCTTACTCTACCCCCAAAATAAAGAAATTGATTTCCTTATATCTGTGTTGATGTGTGCGATATGTGGGTGACCACAGAGGCAAGAAGATTACGGTATCAGATACTCTGGAAATGGAGTTGCAGGAGGTTATGAACCACCTGATATGGGTGATAGGAATATATACTCTTAACTACTGAGTCATCTCTTCAGTCCCTTTCATCTCCTTACATACTGTGTAAGTATTCTATTATACTTAAAACTTCTAAGTACTTTGCTTTGTGTAAAACAGTACTTTTCTCATAGTCATACTTGAATTATGTAATGTGATTCCACCCTTGAAGAAGGATATTCATTAACTTTGTATCAAGTGTTACATAGGACCCTTAGAACTGTTGTAACCAATTTCAACAAACTTGTTGGCTTAGAACAGGATATATTTAATGTTTTTCTCATTTCAGGAGGCTAGTAACCCTAAACTAGTCTTATTGCATTAAAATCTAGTGCCGATAGAACTGTGTTTCTTCTGGAGGCCTTGGAATAATTATTCCTTAGCCCATCTTCCATCTTCAGTATAGCATCTGGCTTCACTTGTCATATTACCTTCTATCTCTACAGATTCTACAGTGTATGAAAATGTTTGCTAGCTATACTCTTATAAGAAAATGTGCTTAAATTTAGTGCTTACTGTATAATCCCGGCAAATGTATCTCCCTGAGAGTCCTTAACTTAATCATGTTTAAAGCAACATTTATTTTACTATATAATATGATACAAGATCTGGACATCAGAACCTGGATATTTTAGGAGGCCACTATTTCATCTACTACATGATGAAAATCTATGGTATGGTATCCATTTTCTCTTGTGCTTGAGACTTCTTGATATATTCAGCTTGTTTCAGTTATTTTCTTTGTTAGCCTCTAAACTTATAAATTATTGCAGATGCAAATGTTATACACAGCAACAGTGAGCCTCTTATTTTGTATAAATATTTGATATGTCCAATGTTCAACCAAAGAATGTTTCAAGAATTTCTCTAAAACCAAATTAACATATATAAAATGGCATCCACCATGACCCCAAGTGATCATTTAAAAAAATCATGTTTCCTTTTAAACTAATGGTGCTTAGATGTGGCACTGGGATTTGTCTGTCCTGAGAACTAACATGCAAATAGAGCTTTGTAACTAATCCTGATTTTTTTCAAAGACTATCTTGGCTTCCAGGAAGCATAGACTAAATTTAGTGTTTAATTACAGTAACTATTCTTGGCTGTTATTTCTTATATAATTATATGTTCTTCAAACCAACCCCAATAACCATTTCTTCTTACTATGATGCTGTTGAAAATGTATCTCCATTTTCTCCATCTTATTGTGTGGATCCTTTATTATAATCTATCCTCATGCTCTTTTTAGCAATAGATATGAAATAAAGCAAACAAACAAACAAACTTGTAATAATAAAATCTAGCCGCAATTATGGCCCATCTGCATTTTTGAGGACCAAAGGTAAAATTCCAACTCTGAATATATTTTGTTACTACAAAAACATTTTAAAATGATGTTTCTCTTTATTATAAATCTTACTAGAATAGCTAGATTACCTTAGAAGGGAAAGATATGCTTATTAATTCTGCTATAACATGTTGCCTTTTGGACTTTACTCATTACCTTCTGATTTTAATAATTCATTGCTGAACAATGACAGTAATAAAACTTAAAATGAAAATATGTAAGCTGATTTTTGTTAATGCTTCCTGCATTAAAAAAACATAAACATAGTTTTGGAATCATAACAGCATTTTATGGTAGGAGTTCCACAGGATGGGTAATTCATTTGGGAAGTCTTTTGGACAAATTTTCCCTTTGCTCATTCAGTTTATTAGAACTTAACATAATATCTGATACATGTGACTAACATGAGATAATTGTGCTTACTGTGGTCTTTTTCATTTATTCTATAAATCTTGTTTCTGATGATCACTAATAATACCAAGATTTCGATTACATTTCAGATTTACATTATCAGTAAATGTAAATGACACAGAAAGTGAAAACATGTCATACATCCAATCTTAATTCAAGTACTGAAAAAATAAATACATGTGTTCAAATGGTATTTAAGACATTCTTCAGGATACTTTGACTTACTAAAAAACAATTTGAGATTTGGAGAGATGATTCACTGGTTAAGAGCACCTGCTGTCCTTTCAGAGGGCCCAGGTTCAGTTCCCAGAACTCACACTGGTCACCTACTATAGCTCCATTTCCAGGGGATACAACACATTCTTCTGGCCTTTGCATATGATATCCATTCAAGTAGGCACACACACATCAAAACAAACAACATTTTTGGGAAAGGAAAAATAAAACCTTTTTGAGAAGCAATTTGACTCAGAAATAAACAATGAATTGTAATTGCACTCAGAGGCCTGAATTCAAATTCCATATGCACCAAATTGTGTCTTTTTGAGTTACTAATATTTAAAAAAATATGTGAACATTGTAAGCTGTTTAAGATAACTAATTTCTTCTGGTTTGTGGTGTTCTTTGTTGTAGTTGTTTTAAATTTTTCTTATGTGGGATTGGATGTAGCTCAAATAGTACAGCACTTGCCTAATGTACATATCCCCAACAAGGAATAAACTGGATATGGTGGCATACCTCAACCCACACTTGTGATCTCAGCTTTTGGGAGGTGGAAGTAGGGGAAACAGAATTTGATCCTGGGGTGGGTTTGAGGCTATCTTGTGAAACATTAGACCCTGTCTCAAAGTATTTAGAATAATAAAATTCCCAATAAAATAATTTCTAATATTTTAAATTAATAATCCTGAAATTTATGACACAGATAAGAGTAGAGAATAATACAACAATTAACACAAATAATATAACAAGATACCTTAAATGTTTTAATAAAATCTAGACTAAGAAAAGTACTTTACATCACATTAATATGTATATATGTGTATATGTTTAACAAAACATACAATACTAAGTGTACTACAATTTACACAAATGTTTTCTATTATGTTCAAATATACCCTGTTTTTAAATATTGGGGCAAAATCATGAGAAAGGATTTCAAGCTCACAGTTTGAGTATCATCTGACAGTTTAAAAAAGTCATCCACTATGAACATGTATATACACACCATTCACTTGGCTTTATAAAATTTTAACATCTTGTACCCTAATGTTGGTAAACTCAGAGTTCTTCAAGCTCTCTTTCTTACCTACCGCCCTTTCCCCCATAAAGAATTTAGTTTAAGTTTCGTGTATATCATCATGTATTTTTAATTTTCACTTCTTATGGACATAGCCATAGCTATGAAGCAGTATTGAGCATATTTTAAAATATGCATGATATATTTGTTATATACACAGATGCTTCTGCATTTTTTGGATTATCATTATGCCTTCATATTTGCATAGTTGATAACCTGTAACTAAAGATTATCCATTTTAACAGCTCTGCTATGTCCTATTGAAATACAATAATTATTCTACTATGATTTCAATTAATGTTTTATTGTACAGTTTTGGCTTCTTTGTCAAAAATCAAGTGTTCATATGTGTGTGGATTAATGTCAGGGTCTTCAATTCGATTCCATTGGTCCACGTGTCTGTTTTTATGCCAGAACCAAGCTGTTTTTATTCCTACAGCTTTATAATAGAGCTTGAAGTCAGGGATCGTGATGCCTCCAGAGGTTGCTTTCTTGTACAGGGTTCTTTCAGCTATCCTGGGTTTTTTGTTTTTCCATATGAAGTTGAGTATTGTTCTTTCCAAGTCTGTGAAGAATTGTGTTGGGATTTTGATGGG
>LZPO01099885.1:1251348-1264229 GCA_001675575.1 Neotoma lepida
TCCCTGGTGCAAGGGCTGACTTTTTGAAGCCTAATGCCTGTGGTAGGACACCTGGCGCAGTCGCGGTGCAGGGAGAAGTGTCTTGTCCTGCCTTGGCTGAGAGTGCCAGACTCCGGGGACTCACTGTGGGAGACCTTGTATTGGAGGAGGTGGCAGTGGGAGTGGGTTGAGGGGGTAGCTGGCAGGGCGGGACGAGGGAGGAGAGGGGGATCTGGGGTTGGTATGTAAAAAGAGTGGAAGATCTTTGTAATAATAAGAAAAAAAGAAAAAAAATAAAGAAAAGGAAGACTCCACCCTCCCCCACACCATTACTATGACATCAGAGTGGTGGTCCAATCATTTGCCTATGGAACACAGTACAATTTACATAAGACTTCTGATTGGTTGATGGGCATAAGCCTGCCCCCAAGATGACGTTTGTGTACAGATAGTTGCCCAAGAAACCTGACTTTGTGATGGCGGTTGGAAAGCAGCAGACTCTTCACTGCTGCTCCGTCGCAGTCCTTAAAAAGATCTAAATTTGATTAACAGTCAGGAAATTTGATCCTGGTTGTAGAACTTATTTAGACTACAGACTTTTGGGCTGTGTTCCCAGTCCATTTTTCCAGATAATCCCAGAAAATCTGGGACTTCATTAGTTCTTTGAAGATAAAGCAAGAAGAATGCTTTAATGAGTTCCAGAAAGAAAGGACCTCATGTTTCTGACCAGCATTTTGCTGAAGGAGATGACTTTGTGAAGCAGAGGCCAAGCTACAGGCAGGTCGGAAAGGTGAGAAATCGGTCCTCAAGACAGAAGTCCACCAAACTGAGGAGTCTTCAACCACCTCTTCCAGGAAGACCACGGGGCCATCCTGCCACAAAAAGTTGCTCAAGAAGTTGCTCTGATAAGCAAACCTGAACAAGAGAGAAAATCCCGTCAATTGAAAAGTATCACATTGCCAACAAACGTCCCTTTGCTGGGAAGTACTGCAGTGTGACTACAGTTAGGAACCCCTTGCTCAAGAAGCTTGTGGCAGCTGAGAAACATGGCAGTGCGGAAAAACATGCTACAGAGAAGAGTTCCTCTGTGGAGAATCACCCTTCTGATGTAAAAGGTCATACTACAGGGAGAAGTTCCTCTACCAGAAAGCATCACTCTAAGAGGCATCTCTTTGGGAGGAGGCATCACTTTTCTGAGAAAAGATACTCATCTGAGAAGCATCTCTCTGCTGAGAAAGATCTTCTGGCAGAGAGAGGTCACCTTACCAAGAAAAGCTGTCCTACAGAAAAAGGTCATTCTGCAAAGTGAGGTAGTTTCCCTGAGAGAAGTCCCTATGGTGAGAGAGGCTGCCCTATCAAGAGAGGTCGACCTGCAAAGAAAGGTCTTTCTACTAAGAAGCATCCATCTACTGAGAAAGGTTAGTTGGATGGGAGAGATCCCTCTATTGAGAACCATCATGCTGAAGAGAAAGATCCCTCAGCTGAGAAACTTAGCTCTGCAGAGAGAGATCACCAGATAGAGAGAGGCTATTCTGTGAAGAGAAGACTCTCTACAGATCGTCCTGCAGGGAGAGGTCATCACAACAACAGCCACCCTGCAGAGGAGGGTCGCTCTGTTGAATGGGGTAACTCTGCAGAAAGAAGACCTTCTGCAGGTCAAGATGGCCCCAGAGGGAGAGGTCGGCCTCTGAAGAAAAGCGGCCCTGCAGTGGAGGGTCACTCAGTCAAATGGGGTAACTCTGTGGAGAGAAGACCCTCTACAGGTGAAGATCACCCCAGAGGGAGGGGTCGGCCTCTGAAGAAAATCCATCGTGCTGAGAAACATCTATCTGCTGAGAGAAGTTGTCCTCCCAAAAAACTACGTCCTGCAGAGAAAGGTCTACCCGCCAAGGGATTCTGCTCTGTAGAGAAAGTTCACTCTGGGAAGAGAGGTCACCTTTCTAAGAAAAGTTCTAAGAAAAGAAACACAGTAGAGAATGGGTGCTCTGTGGAGAAAGGTCATCACTCCATGGGGAAAGGCTTTCCTACAGAGAAACCCTCTTCAGGATCCATGCCTAAGGTGCCAGTACGAAAGAAGATGCAGAATACTCCAGAAAGCAGAAGTGGCAGTGGTACCAGTAAAGTACCCCAGATCCCTCACCAGAATGTGGTTAAGGCTGTCAACACTTGAGCAGGCAGTGCAGATGAGAAGGGAAATTGATTTGAATTTGCCTCAAGAACTAAAACCATGTCTTGTTGAGGACTGGGACTTGGTAAACAAGCAGAAAAAGTTATACCAACTCCCTGCTATAAAGACTGTAGATACCATTCTCGCCAAGTACGTCACTTTTGTGAAATCACAAGGAAGAGCTGATAATAGGGAATATTCGGTTGATGAACTCGTGGTTGGAGTAAGAGAGTATTTCAACAACATGCTGGGCACCCAGCTGCTCTGCCAGTTTGAAAAACCCCAGTATGCCGAAATCCACCTTGCTCATCCTAATATTCCAATGTCTCAGATTTATGGGGCTCCACCTCTCCTGAGATTATTTGTGAAAATTGGGGCTGCATGGGTCCATTCGCCCCTTAGTAGGCCTAGTCTTAGGTTAGTATGCAGCTACATGCGCGATCTTCTTACATACCTAGCAGAGAATTCCACTTCTCTGTTTAGTGCTAGTAATTACCAAGTGGCTTCTGCTGAGAATTGTCGCAAAGCCCTGTGGTGGTCTGCTGACCACTCCCTGTTTATGAGCTCGACCAGTAAACATTTCTATGTTTGCTGTTTTCATTGTGCAGTTGATTTCCTTTAAAATTGTCAATGTATAACAGGGCTTAATATTTCAGTTTGCTTATTGTTGTGAACAGAAATAAAAAAATATTAAACGCTTCTTTACCTATTTCAACAACAAATAATGTTCACTAAAAAAAGGCATTTTTCACTAATATTCACAAGTGAAACAGAAATGTAATATTATCTAACCAACACACCCTTGGCCTTCTCTTATATTGCAAAATTGTCCCTCAAAATACCCATTGCAAATGATTGTTACAACAGCATTTTAGAAGAATTCTAGATATAAATAAACAGTAAAAATCAATAAAATACCTTATTTTAAGTGTCATTATTTTTACTTACTAATGAGGTTGAAATTATTATGATTTTCATTTAAATTTCTTCAAGGAATTTTCTTAATTTCCTATTTTTTCTTAGAAGTATGGCTTTTAGGAATTATTCTCAAAGCTTTCTTCTTTTAGGATTCAACTAATTTTTGTCTTCTTATTCTTTCTTTTGTTGTGAAGAAGCTTTAAAATATATTGATTTGAAATTAATATTTGTCTTTATTGTGTTGTTTTCTAAAATAATGAATATATTATGTTTTATAATTGCATTTCATTCACTTATTTACTTGTTTATACCTACAATTTAATAAATGAATATATAATTTTAGATATAGACACAGATGTTTGTGTGAACTTTTTGAAAGTGTACTCAGAACTAAGTTTATTACTGTTATGCTACCGATTGTACCAGCATCATTCTTTGATATTTCATCTTTTATTGTCTTTTTTGTAATTCCATTTCCACTATATATCACATTTTCATATTTATGAGAGTCTATAGCTGAGTTTCATATTTCTATTTCATTATCTGTTTCCTTCTAATATGCTTTCCATTTTTCAGGAAAAAAACCCACAAACAGGTCTTTTCTTCTTCAAAATTGCCACTGTCCTGTTTGCTAATTTCAGCATCATGTACTTTCCTAGTTTCACAACAAATCTATTGTATTGTAGTTATACTTTTATAGTTTATGTAATTAAGAGGGAGAACAAATGTCCTTAAAACAGAATCTTTCCATATATCTTTATATTTCGTGTCTCTTTTCATGTCACTATTAGTGGAGTTCACTAAAATGTCAGTTTTTCTCATAAAAGCTTACATATTGTTATATTTGTTGTTATTTACAGCTTGATTTTCCTCTTCTGTTAACTGTCCTACGAGTGTTGAGCTTATTTGCCAGGTATACTGAATGACTCAAGGCGTAAATGCTTCCTTGGTTTTCAAAAAGAAATTAATTTGACATTTGCTAATCACTACATTTGCAACCTAACCGTCCCTACGGTAGTTCTTTTACTTGACCTTGAATGTATTAAATTAACCCATATTTTGGGGTGTGGTACATATACCTGAAACACTAGCACTCTGGAGGCCGAGGCAGGAGAATCAGGCCTCATCTGAGGCTTCATGAACTACATGATAATTTTCTGTTCAGCCTGGGCAGGGTAGTGAGACATTATCTGAAAAATCAAGCAAACAAAAGTAATCCATCTCCTCTTAACTCTTCACTAAATATTTTTAAGTAAATTTAAAAGGTTTTTTTAAGTTTTTAAAAAGCTGCAATAATTTTCACAGTAAAATTCATTCACTAAATAATAAAACGAATGCAGAACTCAGTTAAAGTTATAAAACAATGATAGTTATAGATACATAAGCTTATCTTTTCTTAGTGGGGAAAACAAGCTTCAGTAAGAGACATTTGTGGCCCAGAAAATTGATTTTTAAAAGACAAATTAAAATACCTGGGGAGAAATTGAATCTTTTTATTTCTGATTAGTATAAAATATCCTTGAAAATTGTATCATTAGAGTTTATATCAGTCTTTCTAAACCTTGTATTATGTTAAATACTTTAATATCATTGTTGTCATAGCCAGGTCATTGCCACAAGTTGACAAGGATCTGTTTCCTATGTTTCTGGAACTCTTCTTGGGTAGAATTGTTTTTAAATAGAATTAATCATATTATACTATGAGATAATCACCACAGGTCATGATCATTGAAATGAGAATTGAGTATTACTACTCCTGACTACTTGAGCTGTTCTGCTAATAGTGAGTGTCAAGAACATAATTTAATACTTTAAAACAAGCTAGATATTGTTTCCTTCAGTGACTTCAAGTGGTTATAACAAATAAAGATTGATGACAATTTAACTCCAAGGGAGAAAAGGTAGATGAAGAACTCAAATATAGGCTATGTTATTGGTTAGTGGGATCTTTCTTTTTAATTTTGTTTGTTGATTTTTTGAGACAGAGCCTCTTGTAGTTCAGGCTTGCTTTAAACTCTGTATGCAGATATGAATGGCCTTGAACTCCAGAATTTTGTGCTTAAGCCTCCTGAGTACTAAGATTACAGGTATGTACCACCAGCCCACCTAACTAACAGTTTTAGTTATATACTCCATTAGTACATATTTACACACATGTAACACAGAAGTATATATCCATAAATTGATGGACATAGGTGAATAAATATAAAATATATGTTAAATTGACCAATATAAAATATGTAATTATTTATTGAATAATTACAATGTATATATAATACACATGTATATTATGAATGTTTTTGTTTTTCCATTTTAGACTAAAATAATCTTTATACTATTAATATTATTTTTAAAACAAAAGAAATTATACAAATGTACAAAAAGTTTACAAACAAATGTTCATCTTATGATCAAAGCATAATTTTCTTTTTGGTGTGTTTGTTTTGTTTCTGATATTTGATTCTGCTAGTACTTAAAATAAGGGTTCAGGTTGGATTAACATAGTTAAGCTCGTGGTAAGAGCTCTGAATTTATGATATATATGTATATATATATATATATATAATCACAGATCTAATTTTTCTTGTGTTTCTCATTCATGGAAACCACACTGGAGATAAAAATCTCTGTCATTTGGATATTATTCTTCTGACAGCTCATTTTGTTCCTCTGAATTTAGATGAGTTTTATTTAGTTCCTCATTCCAAGTTATTGAGAAATTTACTTATCAGGGAATTAATGTATACAATTATGTATACTTTCCATATACAGTAGTTTGTACTTCTCTGGAAGTTATAAATGTGTGACATAATCTTTTCTTTAACCAGAATATATTTTCACTGATAGTACTGATAGATAACATATGTGGACCACATACTAGTTTTAAACCAAACTGAAGCTTTATTTCCATCACCATTCCTTCCAAGTCATATCACATAGTATGCAACTTTTCCTATAAATTGTGGATATGTGTATAATACAGGACCACTTGTATTTTTGAGATGTATTATATTTTGAGATTTTTGCCAAAAAGTGTTATAAATTATAGCTGAAATGATCTTAAGTAGCGTTCTCCTTTTCCATAAAATAGCATATATTGCATTGACATGCACTGACATTTCTTCTACATACTTTGTACAATAAAATTTTGAGATTATTTTTTAATTATCAATTCACTGTCCCACACATGTGGAAAGGGTTTATGATCCAACACACATAGAAATTATGGATATATTTTCTTTTAGTTCTATTAATAGCTCCTTCAATGAGTTTATAAACTCATTTATAAGTGATCTTAAATCTAAATTTGGAGAATCTTTGATCTTAGGAAAGGACAAGTTGTATATTGTTGTCCCTCATCCTGCCTCAAATACCATATACTAGGCTTTGACCTCACTTCAATTTATGCTTCCAAAGCTACAACATAATTTCATTTACATTTATTATTATTATTATTATTATTATTATTATTATTATTGTGTTGTGTGCTTTTGTGTGTAAACATATATGTGGCAAGTTGCGTGTAAGTCAGAGGACAACTTTCAGGAGAATACAAAACGCATTTTGGATTTAAAAAGAGGAGTAGGAATCTTAATGTTGCTGCCAATGCTTCTGTGGAAAAGAAAGGTTATAACTGTTAAGGAGATTAGAATAATTAAGGAGAAACCTTGTGCTCTGCCCTAGAACAATAAGAAAAGTGCTTGGAGGGAAAGACCACACCCAGCTAAGGGTCCAACCTGTGAAAGAGAGACTATGGGGTTTTTCTGCTCCTAGAAGGCAACAACAAACAAAGGCTGTTGTGGATGTAATTCGAGAGTCAGGTCCCATCCCAAGATGGCAGTGAAATTCAGTTTGGTAGTGCTGTCTGTCCACTTGCTATTATTGGCTTTAGAGACATGAAAGACACAAGAATGCGGGCTATTATCAATTCTTCCTCTGCAGCTTCAGGGAACCACTGGTGCAGAACGGTGTGTGGTAGGGGAATTCCTGCAAGGAGTGAGTCTCTTTGAGTGCAGCTAGAAAAGCGAAACCTAGGTTGCAGTGTCATTGGCTGTTGGAAGTATGGAGTTTGGTTTTAGATTGTACAGGTGGCTACAGTTAAGAGATTGATGTGAATCTCGAATGAGACCTTGGAGTCTGGTCTTTTAAATAATATTGAGAACTAGAAAGACTATGGGGTTTTTGTAAGTTGTATATACAGTGTGCATTTTGCATTGTGATGTATCTTGAGATTCTGGTGGCCAGGGAGTAGGATGTGATTATTTGAATGAAAATTGTCCCTCTTAGGATTACATATTTCACAATTTGATTTCTACTTGGTGGCACTGTTTGGAGAGGTTGCAGACATGTCCATCTTGCTGGAGAAAGTATGTCACAGGCGTTGAGAGTTTATGGCCTCATCCCCATCCCAGTTTGCCCTCTCCTCCTTGTGTTTGAAATTAAGGATGTGGTCCTTCAGCTTCCTGATTCTGCCAACATACCTGTTGCTTGCTTCCGTGGCTCTCCCCAGTAATAGACTATTCCTCTGCTGGAACCATAAGCTGAGATAAATTTCTTCCATAGTTGCCTTGCATTGTGATATTTTATCACAGCAACAGAAAAACAACTACTACTACTTCTGTCATCAATGCATCCATTGGCTTACTCCAATTTCCAGAATTAAATTAAAAATAGACTGCTGTTAGGTCCTATAACATAATATAGATAATATTTTAAGAAAATATAAGTATATCCACCTGATTAATAATCCATGTAAATTTCGTTTTGATAATTTGAGTGAAAAATGCATGGTGATTCTTTTATCATATTTAACTTTAAATATACTAGCTAAACTACCTTGTTCTCATCACAATATTGGGCATAATTAAAGATATTTAGACAAAAATATTATAGATAATTTTCTAGAATATAATGAACTGACATGTATCTTCTTATCATTAAATGTTACATTTAATATTTATAAAAGAAAGGTGGCATTAAATTTAAACTATGTCATTGTATATTTCTGAGTGTCATTTTTGCCACTTGGAACATCATCTTTGCTTGGAGTATTCTTTTAAAACTTTTATGGAAAATGTCATTTATATAAGTGATAGCATTCTCTTTGAAAGTCAAATAGAGTTTCTATATAAAAAAAATTTAAAATCAATACCAATGAATGTTAATTGGTGATAGAATGATTACGGCTTGACTTGTTTATCATTGGAAGGGTAAGAGAGTTATCATTGTAAAGATCATAACATTTGAACTCAAAAAACAAAGTGAAAGATTTTTATTGTCATGCCAGCCCTAATTTGTGAACTGTCCCCATTATAATGCCTTTGAAGGATGGCAACCTGCATTAACTGCCATATCCTAAAAAAATTCGTCAATATTATGCCCAAGCACCCATAATTTTTCTAGCCTTATTCCCATCTAATGCATATAACAGATTTAGCATTTACATGAAAGTAATAATCAGAAAATCCTTTATGTAATTATGTAATAAGAAAAAATTGTTTCAAAATACAGAGAAGAAAGAATTAGGTCAAACAGCTGCTTCCAAAGTATTAAATTTCTGTTTCAATTGCATCCATTATTTTTCCTCACTGAAACTGAGAGATCATTCATACTGCGATACAACATTTTCCCTCTAACAGAGTCTTCAATACTTGATATTTTATTAGTCCATAGTAAGAGATGATTTAAAGGGTGTCAATGCTAGTGGCAGGAGCAATTCACCAGGTTTATTCTTCACAAAGTCTCTGTAATTATGCCAATTCCTGGGAAAACTGATTTTTCCTCCGCATTCCTCCTTCCAAGTGCTTACAGACAAGGAAGCACATTTTTCAAGGGTGATCATTCCTTGACCATTCAGGGAGGATAATGGTGGTAGGCTTCTGACACGTGCATAGTTAGTCCAAGACCGGTAGGCTTTGGACACATGCATAGTTAGTCCAAGGCCGGTGGGCTTTAGACACATGCATAGTTAGTCCAAGGCCGGTGGGCTTTAGACACATGCATAGTTAGTCCAAGGCCATCTCAGAGCTTCAGAATTGGAAGTGGAAAATGTTCTTCCATTACAGTCTGGGTTCTTAAACGGGAATGATGCAAACTTGCAAGCTGCTGGCATGAGCTATTTTCTGATATGTGGTTTTAAAAATAGAAAAAAAATTTCTGCAGAGGAACAGAAAGAAGAATGAAACGAATGTACAGAAAGAGAGAGAGAGAGTTGAGATATGAATAGTAACTTATGGTTTCTCATGGTATTTGAATCAATCATGCCATTTCACCCTCGCCCTCAGCTGTGTCCTTGACCCTGAGTTGTATGTAGTAAGCACTTATGTACTTAGAAAATTCTCAATTGCTCTGTTTTTTTTTTCAAATGGGTTTCTATAACATAGAACTAAAAGAACAAATTTCAATGTTTCTTTCATAGTATACACATTGTAAAACTAATAGGAAGTAATTATAATGTGTTTCATGAATACTCTTTTACAAAGTGTGATGCTAAATTATTAAATAGAATTGATTTTCCAGAGAGCAACTAAAAATAGTTTGTATGTGTATATTAAGCTACTTTTGAATATTTTGTGTGACTACTATGATCCAGACAATAGTGTTAAACAGACAATAATGAATGCATAAAGATGAAAGTTTAGTCTATTATGGAGATATATATATATATATAGTCAAAAAGTTTCCAAAATTAGAAAGTAATTTTAAAATGTGAAAAATTCTATGAAGAAAAGGTAAAGATAGGGAGACAGTTCCAAAAAGTAACTTGTGAGCATATCCTGTAGCTAATCCAAACAAGACACTTCAATATTGGTTATAGGAAGTTTTTTTTTTTTAACTCGGAAGCTGTTTGTTAATTAATTTACTTATTTCTGTTTTCTGGTATCCATATTTAGCTCTTCAGTGAAGGAACACTTGAGTTGTACTTCAGATTAACATTTCAAATCAATTAAAACTCTTTTCAGTTACCTTTAGTTGAGAAAGGCATGTAGTATATGCAACAGTATTTTGAAAATTAATTTATTCATCAAACTCTCTTTTGTAATCAATGTGAAAAATAATTTAATCCCAGGAACATGTGTTGTTTCATAATGGATTTCCCAACAACTTAGTAAAGTCCTATTTAGCATGGTGTGAATGTGGAGGTGTCCTTGGAAGTCTTCCCAGACTGGTGTCATTCTATTTCCTGCAGATGGGGTCTGACACAGGCCCATGAACCTAAAGACATAAAATGTCATCAGCTGCAGAAGGAAACGTCTCTGATGACAACTAGGCTAGGCACCAATCCTATGAGGATAGCAAAATATCATTAGAAATTATTTCATTGATTTTTCTTTTGTTTTTGTCAGTTGTCATTGGCTCTGCCTTAGGTCTGTCTCTGAGCCATCCAGCTTCCAGATCCTGGCTATCTAGGTAGCGTCAGGCATGGATTCCTGTTCATGATATGGGCTTCAGGTTACACCAGTCTTTGCTTGGCCACTCACTCCCATAAGTTCTGAGCCACCCTCGCCCTAGCACACCTTGCAGCTGCTCAGGTTGTAGATCATAGATTTTGTGGCTGGGTTGATGTACCAGTCCTACCACTGGGAGCCTAGCCTGATTCGAGATGGCTGGCTGAGGCTCCCCACAGCCAAACATTAGGCAGAGCTCCAGAAATTCCACAGAAGAGGAGGATGAAAGATTGTAGGAGCCAGAGGAGAGAAGAACACTGCCCACAGAATCAACTAAGCAGGGCTCATAGAAGCTCACAGAGATGGAAGTGACAATCAGGGAGCCTGTATGGGTCTACACTAGGTCCTCTGGATACATGCTGTGGTTCTTAAGCTTGGGGGTTTTGTTGGACTAACAGTGGGAGTAAGGGTGTCTGATTCTTTTGCCTGCTCGTGGGACATTTTTCCTCTTCTGGGTTTCCTTGTCCAGCCTTGATATGAGGGCTTATGCCTAGTCTTATTGCATCTGACTATGCCAAGTTTGGTTGATATCCCTGGGAGACCTGCTCTTTTCTTAAAGGAAGCAGAAGAGGAATGGATCTGGGGAAGCAAGGATGTTGGGGAAAGGGACTGGGAGGAGGCGAGGGAAGGGAGGCTGCAGTTGGATGTATTGTATGAGAGAAGAATAAATAAATAGATAGATAAATAAATAAATAAATATTAACAAAGTAAAATAAATAAATTTTAAAAAATGACATATCCTTTTCTATCCAGGATTAAGAGATGAAAACACTGTACTTGGTGATATGCACTTAGAGAAACAGTGGAGAGTAGTCTTCTGTAACATTTCAGGCATTTTCTTAAAAAAAATTGTCAGGAACTGAGAAGGAAAAATTACACTTTGGTGAAATTTCAAGGTTTCTGAATGATGCATGAACTATTTAGCTGGATACAAGACTGCATTTAGTTGCCATGGTACTGCTTCATGCATTGTCTTTATAGGGAACAAAATGGTACTTTAACCACAGTGTGACTCATCTCCTGATGTAACACTGATAAGACTTCCTTTCTTAACTTTGAGTCAGAATGCTTCTATTAGTAAGGATGTTTTGTTATTTTTGATGATAATAAAGAAGGCATTTGTTGAGAAACTTGGTTTTAACCCTTGTTATAAATAGTTTGTACATAAATAGTAAAACTTCTTTGAGCTAATTCACAAAATAATATATGATCACTAAATCGAGTTGTCACAAAAAATAAGTGTTTTCTTGTGTGTTTTCTGGGGTTCTATCAAAGAGTTGATGAATACATGATGTTGATGTTCCTGGCGTTCTGATGAAGACCTATCAATTATCTGATTCATAGTGTACTCCTGACAGTAAAGCTTCATTTTTCCTCAGTATATAATCAGTGGATTGAGTTCTGAAAGATACAAAATTGAGTTTAAGAATTCTCCAGTCATTATGCACCTAGAAGAACGGAAGAGTCAAATTTATGAACATATTTGTATTCTTCTGGCTGTGACACCAGACAGTATTAAGGAACTCCTCTAAGCTCCCCTAGTATTGTGTCTATATCTCCATTATGACAGCTTCACTTTGTTTCATAATTCAATTTCTTTCTGTACTCTTGGGTTTTTTAAACTTTGAATGTATGTTATTATCACTCTTGCTATCATTATTATTTACTCACATGCCAAGAAGAATGGGCTCAATATATATTTGTTGAGTAAAAGTAAAGATCATTAACCTTTAACATTATTTAAGACATACAGAGAAAAGGAAATAAATCTGCTAATCATTTAATGGCCATATGTAAAATTGATTTTCTTCTTTTTTGAAAATATAATATTTTATTAAGTCTTTGAGTCTTTCATCTGATGTATTTTGATTATATTCACTTACTTACACCTCCCCTTAACTCCTCCAAGATCAAACCAACACCTTCCTACACACTCTAAATTTCATGCCCTCTTTTTGTTTTCTTTAATAACCCACCAAGTCCAATTGTGCTGCTAATATATTCATCAGTGTGGAGCCATCCAGGGAGCATGTGTGGTCAGCTCACCATAAGCCACAGCATTAATGAAAACAGACTCTCTCTTTCCTGGAAGTCTTCAACTGTCAATAACTCTTCAGATAGAGCTCGTAGCTTGCAAGCCCCCAGCCCCATACTAGAATGTTGATTAGCTTGATGTTGTGCAGGTCATGCGAAAGCAAACCCAGCTGCTGAATTCATGAGTGCAGTGCTCCTGTCATGTCCGGAAGACACTGTTTCACTGTGGTCCTCCCAGACCTCTGGCTCTTTGAGATGCTTTTGCCCCCTTGTTACTTGATTGTTTCTGAGCCTTTAGAGGAGGCAATATAAATGTTTCATTTGTGGTTGAGAAT
>LZPO01099885.1:1274067-1286208 GCA_001675575.1 Neotoma lepida
CTGGAACTCACTCGGTAGCCCAGGCTGGCCTCGAACTCACAGAGATCCGCCTGGCTCTGCCTCCTGAGTGCTGGGATTAAAGGTGTGCGCCACCACCGCCCGGCCAAGGACAATAACTTTTAAACTTCAGGGCCCACATAGATAGTTGAGGTTCTTCTGTCTAACTTAATTACATCTCTAACAGCACTTTTTCCCAATAGAGTCACAGTCACAGGTTCCCAGGTAACATACTTCATTTGGGTTGAGTACCATTAAATTCACTACAGAGCTCATTCTTCAAAGTCAACCTGAGTTATAGTAATAGAAACATAACAATATTACATAAATAATACTATGATATATTATAAAGTAGACAAATGATAGCTTAAAGGTTTTGAAATATGGAAAGTAAATATTTTTGATATAGCCAAATGAATTAAATAAATTTGATTGTAAATACAAATCCCAGGAAATAGTAGGATTTGAAGAAAATAGGTGCTTCTGCATCTATAGATAAAGAATGGGACTTAAAATAGTAATAATTAGTCAAAAGATGAAAGTGAGCAAGATGAGTATATAGGAGGGTTTGGAAGGAGTAAAAGTAATAATAAAATGATATAATTATAATTTCAAATTTTTTAAAATCCAAAAAATATATAAAAGAAATCAAAGAACTAAGTCAAAATTTCCATCTTGAACATTCAGCTAGTGTAAACATCCTATACTAAGACAGAAAACAATATATTTACAGCATTATTTTAAAAGGAAAACACATGAATAGATAAAAGAAGAATTAATGGGTCTCTACAACTGTAGACATGAATTATTGAGAGAAGGATGAGTCATTATACATAACCAAATAATTATGAACCAGTCTATAGTTTAAATTGTGCACATTCAAATTACCACCACATTTTGCTCATGTGCTTGTTCACTAGCTCTTGAGCTAATGATGTATACCACTCAGGAGACTGGAAGATTATTCTCTGTAGAAAACTCCCAAGCTCAAGAATAAATGCATGCATGCTTTTTGGTGTCTATGATGTTGGTGGTGCAGTAATGGTCTTTCCAATTGAAGATATTGGTACTTTCCTACCACACACACTAAAATCCATCTGGAAATTATCCTATATAATTTAAAGATTTCTTCAACTTTGTGATACTTCACTTAAACATAATATGAAAGAAAAAGAAAATTTTAAGAAGCTAACATAAAGAGAACAATGAGGAAACAAAGATTGTAAAGGAAAATAGAAGCTTCAAAAAATAATGACTGTTCTTTGTTGTACCCAGAGTCCTCCAAAGACCACCAAGAGACCAAATCTGATGCAAAAGCAAAGAGTCTTTTTATTGTTGTGAGTTAACTTGGGCTTCTCTGTCTGTCTGATGCAGCAGCAGAGCACGAGAGACTCTGAGTTACAATCAAGCAGGATTTTTATAATGGTTAGGGTAGGGGATCTGGGGTAATCCTAACTCTATACAGTTACAAGGTCAGGATTGGTGCTTACTTCAGGTTAGAGATGCTTGGTTTGAACTGATTGGAGAGTTGCAGCTGTAAGGTAATTGCTATATCCTCTAGCAGTTTGTGTCATCGCATCTATATCATCAGCAGACCCATTTCCTCTGATAGTTAGACATCCCATTTTTATCTTCAGGAAACTCATTCCCCCTAACAACTATGGTATACAATCTATAACAGCAGAAAACATCCCACAGGACATATTTGGTGCTTTGTTTATTATGTCAGTTACGTTATACCATATCATTTAGGTCATGGCAAGAAATGTCAGGTGTGCATCTCCTAATTGTTGGGGTCTGGGGGTGAAGGGGCAGCACATCCTCTGGTGGTTGTTTTAGAACAATTTGTCCAAGGGCCTGCTGCCCTCTGTCTGACCCTTCTCTAAGATGGCTGCAACCCTGACATCCTCTCACACTTGGGTAAATTCAAAACTGTTTTAGAACATATTGTCTAAAAATGAATATTCACAGAGTTAATAAGAACACTAGAGAGATTAAAATTAAAATACTGTGGTAGTTTAAATGAGAATACCCCCCATAGACTCCTATGTTTGAATGCTTGATCCCCAGTCAGTGCACTGTTGGGAAGGATATGAAGTACGGCACTGTTGGAGCCCAAGCCATTCCCAGTTAGCTCTCTCCCTGTCTCCTGATTGTGAACCAAGATATAGCTCTCAGCTACTGCTCCAGAACCAGGCCAGTCTGCCTGCTGCCATGTTCTCCATCATGATGGTAGTGGACCCACCCTCTGAAAATGTAAGCAACAATACCTCTTTTCTGTAATTTGCCTTGGCCATGCTGTCTTACCATAATGATAAAAATGCAATCAAGATAAATACCACACCACAAATCTCACAGAAGCTAAAACAAATTATTAAAGGGATTATAATTTGTTTCAAAGGAAAATCAATACAGGCATTCTAGTTAAAAGGAATTTATAAGGGATGAAAAATAGAGAAATATAGATAAGAAATTTTCAAATAAGCAATACAAAGAATTCTCCTTAATTGATAAGTATAATTTTCTATATTTTTCGGATTCAAAAACTGATTGCCAAAGTAAATTATGGTGACACATATTGAGTCATATTTTCCAGAAATTTTAGAGTAAGGGTAAAGATTCTAAAAGCTTTCTCAAATGAAGTAGAAGAACAAATGCAAATGTGATGTAAGTCAGAATAGCATTAATATCTTCAAAAGGAACACTTCAGAAACGTCAAATATTGATTTGTGAAGGAAACATACTTTTTTCTACTGCTCACTCTATATGCACTCAAATTAACAATCAGTTTATATGCAAGAGAAAATTTCTCAAAAATTTATCTATGAAGTTTGCATTCACATCAAAGTCCTGGTAACCTTGATAAGTAAACTGACAAGAAAGCAGTCAGAACCAGAAAGCAGGATCACATTAGTTCTTTTAAAGTAATTAAAGAGAAAATGCATAAAGAGGACCATAGACGTAATAAAGAAAATAGAAAGATGAATGAGTAAAATACTTTTCAGTGAAGAACTGAGCAAAAAATGATACACAACTAAGGATGATGCTCTCAGAAAACCAAGCCCTTCAGTCTCTGAAAAACTTGAAATATTTCTGGCTTTTAAAGAGTTTTTCTCTTGGTAAACCCTTTCTCCACACTTATTGTCATTCACTAGTCCTTGAAACACCAAATTTAAAATGAAATAGCATAGACAAAAAATTCAGTCATAAATACTGAAAACTAAATTTAAACCATATTATAATGTTGAACTCATACAGAAAATCTATTTATTTAAATCATACACATATTTGGGAGATAAACACCAGAATGGAAAATTTCATTTCCACTCTATAGTATGACAAAAAATGGTGTATATTATTGTCAATTTGAAATGGAGAATCTAATTATAGGTTAAGAAAGTTTGTTCTCATAGTAATGTTTTAATTCTTTAAAAATTGCTCTAAAGCGGGCTGGAGAGATGGTTCAGAGGTTAAGAGTACTGGCTGCTCTTCCAGAGGTCCTGAGTTCAATTCCCAGCAACCATATGGTGGCTCACAACCATCTGTAATGAGATCTGGTGCCCTCTTCTGGCCTGAAGGCATGCATGTAGGCAGAACACTCTATATAATAAATAAATCTTTAAAAAAATTTGTTCTAAAGAAATATGGCCAACTTTTAAATTGATATATCTCAAATTGAGGAGATTCATTTTTTAATGTTATCTTTTTTATGTTTGATGGTTTTTGTTTCCTGAAATTACTACACATGCACAAAATGTTTTTGTGCCTCTTCTGTGCTCCATTATCATTGTAGCTCTGCTATGCTAATCTGCTTGGGGTTTAAAAAAATTACTCATCGAAAGAAGTGTAATATTCCCTTTTGTATTTCTGCAAAATACCAGACCAGATATCTAGTGCATAGTAAGCACCCAATACAAATTTATTAATCTCATTCAAAAGAACAGGATTCTTGCACAGAAACACTTGTGTGGTGGTTTGAATGAGAAATGTTCCCCCATAGGCTCCTGCATTTAAACACAGGGTCCCCAGTTAGTGGAGTGCTTGTGGAGGTTATGGAACTCTTGGCATGGGATCCTTGCTGGAGCAAACGGGTCACTAGGGGTGGGACTTCAACAGTTATAGACTTGCCCCACTTCAGTTTGTTATCTCTGCTTCTTTTATGTGGTTGACATATAATCTCTCAGTTTTCTGCTCTGGATGCCTGTTGCCATGCCTTCCCTGCCATTATGGGCTCTTCCAAAGAAAGAGCCTCCTGTTGTCTTTGGTCATGGTATTTTATCACAGCAATAAAAAGCAAATAAGACACAGTTGCCTCTTTAAGGGAAACTTAGAGAAATGTTAAATTTTAAATTTTCTATGCTTTTGTTTTCACCATGAACCCATACAATATGCTTTTGGAATTCATCTTTAGTAAAAATGAAACGATAGTGCTTTATGTTTGCAGAGTCTTTGTATATTGAAGATGTTCCAGACTCTAATTAGTGAAGCAAACCTAGTCTAGCTTGCTGGTCAAAGGTCCCTCTTTCAATATATATACACACTCATACATATTTATTCTTTGTGTTAATGCTCAGTTCTAGGCTGTTGAATGAACTGTGGAATTTTTCTATAATTCTGTTGTGTCATGTTGGCTCTACTTATTTCTCTAGTAATGTTAACTTCTGCCTGTCAACAGCAATTAACATTTTTTTAGTATCTGGTGGGTCCATAGCAGAATTTCCATTACCTTCTGCTCATTTAGAGTCCAGTTATCAAGCAAAGCTTGAAGACAATCTGCCATTTGTTTAGAGGTTGGTTATTTTTTTGTATTTTTTTATTTCATGTTTCATGGCTTCAGTTTTTCCACTCTCATAAATAAAACATATGCTATTATTTTTGCAGCTATTAGTTTGTTTTTTCAGTTGAACAATGTCCAACTCACAAATTAATCCTTTTGCCAATTCATATGGTGGCTATATAGGCACATGCGTGAGTTTACTTGGCCTCAGTATGAATTTAATGTGCTGTGGTATCTTATATCAAATGAATTGTTAAGAAGGGATGATATCAGGTCTACTTGTTCATACATACACAGGTGCAAAATTGGAGCTTGGCGGGTAACTTTTGAAAAAAATGTCTCTTTTATCTGCTCCCTATATGAAATGGATAATTATAAGCATGAAAATTAAATGCAGTTCTTAATAGTTTTCAGATTTTAAGAATCATTTTGATTGTTCACAATTTTCTCTGCTTCTTCAGACTTTGGGCAGATATGCTGACCTACAAATGGTGGCCAAGATTGCTACCTGACATTTATTTGAGACAATAAAGTGTGCTTTCTTTTCTTTTTAAAAAACTATTGGTGTGTGTGTGTGTGTGTGTGTGTGTGTGTGTGTGTGTGTGTGTGTGTTAATTCCTCAGCGTGCATGTGGAGTTCAGAAGATAACTTCCTGGAGGTGAATCTCTCCTTGCTCCTGGGTTCGAGGGATCAAATTCATGTTCTCGTATTTGAGTGACAAGCTCTTTAGCTATTGAGCTATCTTGCTGGCCCCAGTGAATTTTGTTAACTAGCTGGTTCCTGATTGCTGGACTCTGCACATTGTGATAGGCTTCACAAATAGGTGAGACAGGATATCTTGGCACTTGAAAGTGTTGCTTTCAGGTATACTTTCAAACTCACAGCAGAAGGGCTGATTATCGCACCAACTTTTCAGAATTTCTATTTAAAAAAAAATATCATGGGTTGTAGTACACAATTCCTTCATGGTTTTGAGGCTTTTGTAGTTAGAAGTGGCAGGAACAACATTCAGTAACACTGCCGATTTGGCAGCATGAAGCAGGTTGCATGTACTTGTTGATGAGCAGAAAAACAAGTTGATTTCATTCATATTTGCCCCATCATCACGGAGCCTGACTGTTTAGCTATTGTTCTTGTTGTCAAAGATTTCCCTTAAAGACAATTCAACAAGCTAACATTCAAGCACTTTATTCCAAAATTATTTGGAATAAATAATTTGGCTTTGCATCAGAGATGGCCAGGGTTTGGAAGCAAGAGCCACATTACAGGTGTTTGGTATTTTGTGGGCTTGAATAAACACACTGCTAGACATTCAGGTAGCAGAAAGGTTTTTGGAAATCATGCTCAGCCCCTGGTGTCTTCTCAGCCCTCTCTTGATCTCTAGTCCAGCTGTTCAATGAAGAGAGATGAAGCTGATGAGGCATCAGTGTGGCTACAGCTGGTGCAATGGAGGTTGGCGTTGTGCTACCAGATAGCACAGGCATTATTTTTACTCATGCGGAATGTTGCCTTGCTGTGCATTTCAAACTGTTGTCGGAAAGATTGATTCTTGATTTTTTTTTAAAAGAATGATAAGTACCAGCTACTTTGGATATTTACCCAGGGGCATCGCAGCTGCCTGGCATTGCAGTGTGGCAGCTGAGCAGTAATAGCTGCTATTTCTCTGATTTGTTTGTGTCTTTGTCAGCATATGAGTGGAGGGAAGTTCAAGCCCAGACTGGGGCCCTCAGTCCCTAGTGATCTCATCCAGTCCATGGCTTTAAATATTCTCTGCAATGCTAATGACTCCCAAATTTATATCTCTGGTCCTGATGTCATTGCTGCATCTCAGACTCATATATCCGGCTGCTTACTAAATAGTTCTGCTTTAATGCCTATGAGATATGTCCAGTTTAACATGAACAAAACCAAACTCCTGATCTGTCCAGCCATATGCTCCTCTGATTACTAACCTAGCCATCTTTCCATTACAACAAATGGCAATTTACTTACTGTAATTGATCCAGCCCAAACTTTATAGTTATCCTTAGACACTGCTTTACCTTGCATCCCACACTTCAAGGACTTTACCTTGAAAACACATTCACTACATAGGTGCCTTTCTGTGCTCCCACCTGAAACCTATTCAAGTACAAATTATGTCTCAAGTATTGTCTCCTGACTCGCCAGCTTGCTTCTCTTATCCCAACGCTATACTTTCTCCCAGCAATTGTAGCACCAACCCCACAGTAAGTCCTAGCATAAAATATGTCACATTGTCTTCTCTTTATAAGCTATTAGAGACTTTCAATCACAAAATCCACAACAAACCTAAAATTTCATGTGCAATCCATGTCCCTGAAATTTCTCTGACTTTTTCTTCCTTGTTCTTTCCTTAGTTCATGTCCTCAACTCATCTACCTTCATATACAGTGACCTTTACGTTGCTTGTCAAGTATTCCAGTCATAGCCATGTCCCATTTAGGGACCTTTGAACTTGCTTTTCTTTTGCACAGAATTCTCTTCACCCAAGAGTTTACATAGCTGGGTTTGGCAACTCCTTCATGTTTCTACCTCAATGCCCTATTATTGGTAAGCTCTCTGATAATCAGATTTTGTAAAACATATTGCTGCTCCTAAGTCTCTTGCTTTGCTGTGTTTTCCTAAGGACTCCTACAATACCCTGCTGTCATCACTGCTCCTGCTTGCAGGCTTTCTTCTGTTGGCTCCCGGTTCTCCAGTACTGAGAAGAATGCATTGTGCATAGAAGGCTCTAATAAGCATTTGTGGAAAATAGAAACATTTGCTTGATTCTTCTTTCAATCGCTTCTATAATTGTGCTTAGGATACCTGATTTTTTTTTCTATTTTCATTATATCGCTATAATATCTTTAGTTCTTTGGCTGAAGAGCCTCTGAAAATCCTCTCAATGCATCTCTGACTTGAGTAGGCATGATTCTTCCTATTGAAAAGCAGGTCTTAGTCTAGTTTACATTCTTTTGATGGCCTCCCAACACATGCATTAATGCTAATAATACCCTACAAACACCTTTTGCTTTCCCTCAAGTCTCAGATAACTTCAATACTTGCAACTCATCTGCCTCTCCCAAACAATTCCCCTTTTCTAGTCAGTGAAATTTTTTTTCTTCTTTAGAAGAAAATCTCACTATATAGCCTTGAATGGCCAGGAACTTGCTAAGCAGACAAGGATGACCTCAATCTACAGAGATCCACCTGCCTCTGCCTCCCAGTGGTGGGATTAAAGTTGTGAGTTACCATGCCCAGTCTCAGAAGTGGTATTCATTTATCTTACATTGTAAGTGAGTTTTCATGTATTTTCAAAATAGGGACCATGGAACTCAATATTAGTGTTTGCTGTAATACTCTGAAAAGGCCTTGGCTCTGCTACTTACTCAATAACGTCTATTGTTTCAGCTTTTTTCACATCTCTTTTATGTTGAATTATCTGTCATTTTAATTAAAAATACAAACCTGATTAACAATTGATTTTCAGGAGGACAGGCTGGTATACTTTGATGATGGGATTGAATTGGATATCAACGAAGACACAGCTTCCTGTGTGACATGCATTGGCACACAATTGTACTCCAAAAAAAATTTCAAATATGCTAAGATGATTATTTCCTCTAAGCTCTCAAGGGTAGCCAGAGCCCCGAGGCTAATCACTTCTGACGACAAGATTGTTCAACCCAAGGTGTCCTACAAGAACTGTAATTTACAGTGTGTACCATGGCAAATATTAAGAATAACTCTGGTTAAGCACAGCTAAATAGTACTTAATCTGTAGTCATGGAAATATGTGATCATATTGAGTATTTTTTTCTTTTTTTTTATTGTAGCCAGTTTGCCTGAGCCTAATAACATGCTATGTGACCTACTAGGAACCAAAGACTTAAGATAAACACAACTAAGCAACTTATCAAGCTCAGCAAACATTAATTTGAAGTGTTAACAACCCATAGTGGGACCAGCAGGCAAGAATTAAATTAAATTGATAGGCCACTAACTTGAGAATAAAATCATCAAAGGAAACCTCATCTTCTAATGTGGCTGCCATGGTTGAATACCAGCTGGCTGACTCTAGCTGTGTTCAGTTGCCCTTCTGTTGTCTTCTTTATGTTTGATGATATGGCAAATAATAGCGCTGTTGCCTGAAAGTGACTTCAAAGTCCCACCTGCAGGCCTTACTTTATTGAGTACAGGTTAATCTAGCACCCGTACTGTTCCTCTAATAGAGCCTGGAGCCATCCAGTAATTTCCCTTTAGGTTCCACAGACTATGTGTTGTTTACTGCCCACATCTCTGTCTTTGAGGACCTAACAATCTGTGATGAGGCCAGAGTTCTGTGTTTCGCAATGCTGTCATGCTACGTTAGTCTTTATGGAATTAGCTTTTGCTTACAACCGTTGTTTTTGAAGCATTGTTTCATCCACGTAAGAGCATTATGTAGACTAAAGATTTGTGAGTCAAAATTTACAACCTAATGTCACCTAACAAGGAGAAAAAGCATGTTAGACAAGCTATTGTTCATGCATAAATTAATCCTAAGAGAAAGTAAGTATTTGGCCTCTACCTCGTAATTCTTATGTTTGTTAATTCTCTTAATAAATGTTTGTGATGATGCCTATTCACTCATATTTCTCAAGATGTGTGATCAAGTGTTTACCATTGCCTCATTAGCCTTTGTCCATGGCCTCTGTTCACCTCAGTTGATTTATTATGCTGGTGCTTCTTTTTCTATAATGACCCTCCCCACCTCTTTTCTCAAGATAATTTAGCCTGGATTCTGAAGAAATTAAAATCCCAGACACTAATATTATTGTACTCCTGTAATTTTGGAGTGCATTCTGTGGTCTAGGTATAATACCACTTATTGTTATTTGGAATCTCACTCAAACTTCAGGGCAAGCCTTCAAGGCATTATTTTCAAGAGATATATTTTACAATTCTAACTGAGGAAACTAGAATTCCAGCAGGTGAATGAACTTGCCTAAACCAATTCTATAATGAAGGCCAGCTAAGGGTAGAACTTAGGGACTCCTAACCTTAAAGTCTTTGTTCCTTCCATGGCAGAGAAAGGAGACAAAGAGGTGTAATGAAGGGGACTAGAAGTTATCGACCTTCTATCCACTTGATGTAGCTTTGGAGTTTCCTTGTTTAATCTACTGATTTCCAACTCTTGGGTGCTTTCTATTGTCATCTTAATTCTTATCTATTATGTTAATGTCATGAAAGCTCTAAGAAACAGATGAATGGATTTGTGTCTTTTTACAATGTCAGACTTTATTGAATAACAATAAGTTCACAAAGTATAGTGGTTTTAATTGTAGTAATTTGTCAGATAATTTTGGCATCTGTTTGAGGCTAATGCCTCATTATGTGATTATGTGATATTCCAATCTTAGTTACTAATATCAACCCTCATATCACACAGTGCATAGTAAATGTGTGTGTGTGTGTGTGTGTGTTTATTTGTGTGGTTTACAGAATGAATGTAAGTTAAAGAGGCTATAACAGAGTTCAAGAGATTTCAAAACTAAGTTGAAAGAAATGCATGTAATGTCTATACCGATAAAATAATAAACCCAAAGCTGTCTTCACTGAAGAAGCTGATGCTGAAGCCATGGGAGAGTCAGGGTTGAACACTAAGGTACAGAGTTGTGACCAGCTTCCAGGTAAAAGAGCAGTGCCAGGCTGAGTCAAGAACAACAGGCTAGGTCAAGATGGGTGAACAGGTAGAAGGGTAAGATGAGTCAACAGCAGGGGATCCAGCCAAGCCTAAGCACCAGAGACATTTTTTGTTTAATGATACTTAAAGCACACACACACACACACACACACACACACACACACACACTCACATACACACTGGATATCAGATGAAAAGTTGGTGATGGGGTTATGTCATTGTAGTAATACGTGCCCACAACTACGGGGTCTAGGTGAGAGAGTTACACCTTTTTCAGTTGGCTGTGTCTGATGAAGTTGGGCATGGTTTTCCTGATATGATTTTAATATGCTCATATACCTTTAATCTATACTAATAAGATTATAGGGTGGCACTCTTTGTCAGTTTACCCAGGAGTGCAAACATCCTCCATCATCATAATGCAATTGTTTATTAACTGGATTTTCTCAGGACAAAGCACAGCCTGAAAGGCCATTGTTTTACACAGTAAGTGGTAGCTCAAACTAGGGCACATGCATAATACTTAACTTTTCCTAAGGAGACTCAAAGGACTGTCTGTTCACCGAAGATGGGCAACAGAGACTGAATTAAGTGAGATTTCATCAAAACTCCAACTTGGTGGGACCAATGAGTTTATTCAGGCTCTTACAAAGCATGAGTGAGGGATTGCTTATAGTACAGTGGGTAATCAAAACAGCCTAGTCCCATCCCACCATAGTTAATGTCTTCATGGAAAGTAAATCCACCTTCAATTAACCTTTTCTTCTCATATAATATAACATCCTACAGGACCACTTACAACTAATGGAAGAAGTTATAAATAGCTGGAATCCCAGGCAAGGTTCTCACGACCCTGCCTAGGGAGTGTCAATAACTATTATTACTATTGCTAGAGCTGGCTACCCTAAATTTTTCTGCTCTAGTTGACAGAACTACCAGAGACAAAGTCCAAGATGGCATCATGTTAGGAGCAGGAAATCTTTAATATAACACTATCTTATGGAATACTTTTATACCAGTAGGAAAACTACTTCTTTGTCGAGTATGTTAGAGAGTATATATAGGGGATGGGGAAAGCTACATGTTTTATATGTCTCTGGTTCATGAAGTTTTCTTATTAATGTCCTATCACCTGTGGTTTCTAATCTAGCATTGAAAATTCATACATCCCAAAATCAAGTGGGTCATCTTATGAAATGATGCCTTTCATTTGTTGTTGAATTTTTACTTATTCAACTAGAGTATAAATTGTGCATCTATCATATTGGTACTTATTTCACCTTTTCCTATTGTATCGGCAGAACTGATATGCTAATCAATAGTAGATTTTTGCAATTTTGATTAAATGAGTTACTATCTTTACCTTAAAAGTAGACAAACAAATGAAACAGAAAAAAAAAATGGAGATTTTTCCCCAGAAATTAGTGAACTAACTTAATATCCTGAAATCATAAACTGAATGTACTGAAATCAGGTTATAAGTCAATTAATAAATAGTTAAGACATGTTTTTATTATTTTTCAAAAGTTCTTAATAGTAACTTTTCTGGACTTCTGGACTAGATTTTAAAAGAAAAACTTCACAGAAGTAAGTTGTAAATCTTAGGAACTGCCTGGAGGATGGGAATAGGCAAAAGGGAAGAGAGAAAGCCAGCCATTTCAATTTCAGTTAGGCAAGG
>LZPO01099885.1:1295739-1310542 GCA_001675575.1 Neotoma lepida
GCCAAGACTGCCCCAGGTGTCCCACCTCAGGCACTGGGCTCCAAAAAGTCAGCCCCTGCACCAGGGACGGATCCTGATCCCACCGCCTGGGGGCCCCGAAACAGTTCAAGCCAAACAACTGTCTCAAGCTTCCCGAGGGCCCAGTCCAGCACCATGGGGGTTCCACAGTTATAACAGAAAGGAAAGAATACATCAAATTCAGAGCATTGGAGACAAATGACAAATAAAGCACCCTTTCTCTCCTAAATGCATTTCTCATATAACATGTTGATATGTTCTTCTGTCCATCCCTTTCTTTTCCATGGGCCGTGACACACTGTATCCAACTTTCATACAATCTGTGTCCCATCATTAGAAACTATTCAACTAATCCAGGCTAACGAAAACAGACTTGAAATCCTACCAGATTCATTAAGTGTTCAAACTCTATGGATGACCCAAATTCTCTTATTTGCTAAGAAAACTAACAGTTATTTGTCAATTCTTTTAGGTTTAAAAGAAGCCATTCCAAAATAACCCATTGTAAAGTGGAGTTGGTGTAATTGCCTCAAACATACTTAATTGTCTATGAATATTTTTGCTGCCAGTTTTAGATGATGAACCTAAAATAAATTTATAAAGAGATTACCCAAATACCAGGCTTACCACAGTGTGTCAAAAATATGCTCTCGTTTATAAGCATCTTTGTTGATAACTCTGAATGTAACCTTTATCTCTTTGTGTGTTTGTGTGTATGTGCATATGTATGTATGCACATCGATGTGCATGTATGTATGCATGTGAAGGCCTGATTTGAACATTGAGTGTCTTCCTTGATCACTTTCTACCTTATTTTTTGAGACATGTTCTCTCATTGGACCTGGAGCTCCCTTAATGGCTGTTGTGGCTGGACACTGAGCTCCAGGGGTCCTCCTGTCCCTGCCTTCCCATCACTGGACTGACAAGTACATTCTTTTGCACCCAGCTTTTTACGTGGGTGCTGGTGATCCAAACTAGAGTGCTTATACTTGTGCAGCTAGCACTACCCATGGAGCCGTCTCCCCTCAGCTCCTTTATTTATAACTTAGTGCTTGTTATTTTAGTTACTTGATAAATACTCATGAAATTGAATTATGGGTATGAATATATGGGGTGTAGGCTTGGTGAGTGAGGAACTTCAATTTTTGAATTTAATATTTGAGTCATTTTATAATCACAGTACATTGTGTGACATATTTAAAACTATTCAGAATTTGTTGTAGATTGAATTTTTAAAGATTAATAATTTCCCCTGCCTTGCAAAGTACTGTGTGAAGTATGAATAATTTTTAAATTCAGATTTAAAAGCACTTTGAACCTTTAGTTAAATATTCAGTTCACTATTTCAAAAATAATATTTTGCTTATGAGGGTATAAAGAATTTTAAGTGCTATTGTCCCAAATATTGATAGATACCATTAGAGCATATTTATTTTGTCTCTATTCTACATAGTTATTTAATCTTTTATCTTATTGCATCTTCACATGAACCCATGTGGAAAGTCTATTTATGTCACACATTACATATAAGAAGACTGAGTTCACAAGATGTTAAGTACATTATCCAACTTATCAAAACAATAAACAAAATTAGGAATTATTAAGTCCATGTGTGTGATCTTCCCTGTTCTACCAAAACACTTCTAGGAAACAAAGTGGAAAGGGAACTAATTAAAATACATTACACAAATTATTTAGGATCATTAAAGAACAAATTTTGTGGTAGAATCAGTGTAGGAATGCAAGAAATGTTGAGTATGCTTGGTAATTTTTGAGGGACTAGAGAGGCAATTGTTACACAGAGAAAAGTATGTTTATGCTAGGTACTTTGCATTTCCGTGTTCTGTAAGTACCTTAGAAAGAACCAAGAATCCTGGTCAGGTTACTCTGGTTTATTGTCTTCTGTATATAAAGAGAAAGGATTCAAGTTTCTACTGCTACATAACTCAAACGCGGAAGTGAACACATCAGAAAGCCCTGAACCATCAGGCATGGTGGCACACATCTTTAATGCCAGCACTTGGCAGGCAGAAGCGGGTGAATATGAGTTGGAGGCCAGCCTGGTCTACAAAGTAAGTTTCTGGATAGCCTATCACATGGAGACAGGGCTGTTACATAGAGAAACCCTGTCTCAAAAAACAAAACAAAACAAAAACAACAACAACAGAACTCTGAATAGTTAAGGAATAGTAACGTAGATGAGCAGCCAGTTTCTGTAGACATTTTTAGTTACTGACTTCTAGATGTTTCTCTAACTGATGCTCAGCAAGCAAATGGAATGACCTTAAAATTCTACTTTTTTACAGAATCATTTTGTCAACTGAGACAAGTTAGTAGGAGAGGCCTATCATCATTTTAATGACTATATTAGCTTTAATGTTGTTGATATAACATTCTAAAGAATAAAATGAAGGCCTGAAAATAATTTTGTTGGTGGGTGCAAAGCTCTATGTAATGCATAGCTCATGAAAGGAACAGTTCTATTATAATTGTGCTTTGGGGAGATAAAATATGATTATCATTTAAAAATTACACTGTTTCATATCACTACTGTTGGATATGGTCTCATTTTCCTATGATTTCAGTTAATGGGTGAGTTTTACATCTTTTTATACATGTAAGTGGAAGAAAAGTGTCCACAGATATGTTGTTGTCTTGACAGTAAAAATGACTTGGTTTTCCTCATGAGTAATTGCTTTCAGAACTAGAAGATCTAGATAGACCTTTGCAAATGGAGAAAATAAATGCTTGTCTAGAATTCACTTTCACTGGCCATTAGAACTCTTGCCTTTTCCCCAGCTCCATCATCTCCCAATTCAATTCATAAAACAGTATTATTAAGCATCATAATATGCCAGAAACATAATATGCCAGAAACATAATATGCCAGAAAGGGTCATTCTGTGAAAGTTCTTCATTTGTGGAAATGAATTTGGTTAGACTCAAAATACTGGGAAACTGAGTTACATCATAACCTTAGTGACCACCTCCAATTCACAGTCATTGTAGTAGGGGGTCAGATCAGCAGTTCAACTGTTGTACTATCTGGAAAGTTTCATTCAAATTTAGTAAAGAAAGGTAAATCATAAGAGGAATGTTTCAAACTGATATCCATCATAACATAACATGATACCAAAATGTGACGATTTTAGATTATGACAGATTGCGCCGCAACAGCTCTCTGCTTGGTGTTGTGATGACTTAATTGCAAGTTTTCACTGTGTAGCATATTGTACACACCTTGAGGGGAGATTGTAGGACAGACTTTTCAAAGAGCACAGAACAAAATGTTAAGAAGGAAAGATCTACTGAAGACTCGAGCTTCAAATTGCCTTGTTATTGGCAAAGCATTTGACCTTTTTTGCACCTCAGATTCTTGGCCTTCAGAACAAATGAGTTGAATTAGTCCCAGATGTTTTATTATTAAACTACAGATCAGTGTGAGTTATAGTGAATCCTCTAAAATAACAATCACAGTGTTTGGCAGATTAAAATATTATGCATACAAATATATGTACATATGTGTGCACACACAAACATATATACGTATATATATAAATAATTTGCCTGATCAAAATGTTGGAATGATATAATGGCTATTATTAAAAACAAGAAAAAAATATTCACGAGACCATGCATAAGATAAACTTTATACTCTGGTGATAAGAATGTAAATTAGTACAGCCACTATAAAAAAATTGGAGGTTGCTCAAAGAACTGAAAATATAATTGCCATGTGATCAGCTACACCAGAAGTACCATGTACTTATATCTTTTTATTGTGGTACTATTATTCACAATACATAGTATATATACAAATAGCCTTGGTGCTCATTAATAGAGAAATAGTTAAAGAGAACATGATATAAGCACAACGGATCAAAATCATGAAATAATGTTACTTTCAACAAAATACGTGGTCCTGGAAAATATAATAGTGGAATTATCCAGCTATAGGGAAAAATTGTATATACTCTGTCACATATAGGAAAAATAAAACAGATAAACAAACAAGAAACAGGACAACATTACCTGAAAACAGAAGACAAGTGTTTAGAGAAGGGCTAGATGTTGTATGATACTTTGTTTGTGTTATGACAAAGTTTACATAGAGATCAGAGTGTGGAGCTAGCCACTAGTTAACCATAGAGGCCAGGTGGTGGTGGCTCACACCTTTAATCCCGGCACATGGGAGGCTCACGACTTTGATCCCAGAACAACTGGGAAGTGGAGACAGGGATATAAGGTGGGTGGAGACAGCATCTCCTGCCCATTTGGTCTGAGGAATCATAGAGGTAAGAAGTTTCTAGTGGCTGCTGCTATGTCTATATCAGCCTTCCAGTTATCAACCAAGCTGGCGTGTGCTCCTGGCAAAGAAGAAATAGCATCCTCGAAGCAAAAAACATTTAGTTCAGTAACCATCAATTGATCATTTCTATACTTGCTGCAGAGTACAAGTTGCAGTGACAGGTTTCAAGGGACCTGGACAATTCAATCGGACAGGGTCTGGGGAAGGCTTTGTGAGGAACTGACTGTTTATAGTCCAGAGAATCTAGTTTAGCAAGAAATGAAGTATACAGTGGGAAACATCTCTCCATAGAGAGCTTCACAGCAAACTCTTTGATTTATTGGCTGATAAAAATTGACAAGAGAGCATAGAAAGGAAATGTGTAGGAACTTAAATTCAAAGAGAGTATGGCATGTAAATTAACAACAAATGCCACAAAATGGAACAGACAGTAAGAGTGAAGTTTTTGGTCTAAGATGAAAATATGGCTTAAAACTATTTGCTTTGTGTGGGAGTTCATTTTTATACATTTTATACATATTTATTCAAATTTAATGCTACATCGTTTCCCCACTTAGATAATATACGTGTAGGAAATCATTACTATATTATGTATTTTGAAGCAAAGTGATTAACATATGGAATATAAGAATGGAATTAACAAGAATTATATCATTGTATGCCAAAAAATATAGTACATGCCACATATATTTCATATATCTTTCACATGGTGCAAAGTCGAAAACACTCCTTCAAAACAAAAAGCAAAGTTACAAATTGAAGAAACATGTTTACGACTGACCATTCCTGATTCTATAACTCACAAAGTCATGTGAATATCACCCTGTGTTATATTTCACTCTTGTACAATCTACTATCTTTTCGATTTGCTTGAGGTTACTACCTGAAAGAGGAAAGTTATTACTTGATAGAGTGCTTTGACACTACGTTGATAAACATTTGGGGAAATTAACTGTGTTCTTTCCTTCAGTTCATGCAACATGATTGTAAGTGTCTGCATTATTATTTCTGTTGTTTTTCAGCTCCTCTGACTGATAAGCCACCAAAGCTTCTGTATCCTGTAGAAAGTAAATTAACAATTCAGGAGACTCAACTAGGTGAGTAATTCTTCAATTCTACTTAATGTGCCTTTTCCCAGGCATGTTATACTCTAAACTGTAAAGACCATTCCCTGCAACACATTCTTTGGAAGCAAACCATACCTATAATATTTAAATGGTCATTGGAAAGGAGATACATAAGCTTAAGATTTTAATATTATTATAGCATATTGTAGCCTCAAGCTGTAATGGCTGAATTGTCTTTAAAATAGACAGTATGGAAGTATTTGAGATATAATACTCCTTAATACATTAAAATACAATTTTTGAAATTGAGAAAAAGTTGCAAGTTCATCAAAATTAATGTCAGTAATATAACAAAACCACGTGTTAAAAATTTAATCAAAGCAACAGATATATGTCTGTGATAGAGTATTTGCTTAGCATTACAAGGCCTGAGGTTTGAGCCCTAGTACTGAATATTGCTGTTTTAGAAGTATAATGCTGAATTCTCATGAGTGGTCATGTTTATATACACATTGCAACAAATTCTGCAAACATGTATTTCTAAGAAATTGGGTAAAACCAGAAACATCTTGGATCAAGAACAAAGGAGTTTATGATCGTCATTAGATGTAGTGAATATACCAAAATGAAAGTGGTAGTATGCTAATTATGTTTTTCATAATGTATTACCAAAATGTGAGCAAGTCACCTTTGATAAAGAAACTAGTAGTTTTGGAAATGAGATTATAGACACAATACACTTGCTATAGACAAAAAATTGTATGTAAACTGGAATTGTAACATATTTATACTGGAAGAAGTATGAAATTTTTGCCTAATTTGGGTACATACAGTTATATCAAATATCTTCTTAATTAAAATATATATAATATATTATTTTTCTTACATTTTTATTTTATTTCAAATGTTCAATGACGAGAAATAAGTGGATGACAGACGTAGAACAAAGTTCTGTAGAAATATACTCACTTTTAGTGATTAAGTTAAAAAGATTTTCAAACATATACTTCGATTATATATTCATATTGTTAAGGAACTCTTTACATAAATCATTCAAGAATGAAAATCCACTTAATTTTTACAACTAGAAAGAATCTATTGTCCATTTAGCTATTAATTCTTAACTGTGAATTTGGAAAAAAAATGCATATAAGTTTTCTGAACAAAGATTAAAGATATGATGATCTTTACTAAAAACATAAACACGTTATGCTGCACAAAGATATGATAATGGTTTGGGAACCATTGAATTTCTTATAGTAGAAATGTTTATGCTTAGTATCTTAAAGGATGCACATATGTTGGGTATATACAAGGTAAGGAAATAAGTATGCTGCTTTGATAGCAAATCTGAGCCTTCTGGACTAATGTTATACATAAGTTAGTAATAAAATGATTGATATTTTGAGATGGGAGACTATAGATAGTATTAAGACAATGTCATAAATAAAGCAAATAAACTAAAATTGCATCTAACTCTTTGTTCAGGTTATTGTGTATTTAGTTTATTTTAATTTACTGCTAGTTTAGAAATAAATCTTGAAATATGAATTCTCATGAGTGACCATGCTTAATGACATCTTATAATAACATCTAGAAATGCATGTTTCTCAGAAGTTATATACAATTCTTGGAATAAGAAGGAGGGTTTATGATAACAGTTAGTTGCAGTGAATATACCAAAATGATATTTTAAGGCTTTAATTGTATGCATTTGCTAGACAACATAATTAAATAAATTTTATGATTGATGCTTGCCTATTGGGTTTCTTTTCATGATCTGTAATTTGGAATGACTCAGATTGGTCTTTACCTCTTTCCTTTCATAAATGGAATAATCTGTAAAGTTGTTTTTAATATTACCTTTTCTTGAGAGAAAGCATAAAGAGTAACTAACCATATCAAACTGAGATGAAAAGGTCTTGTGTAATGTGGAATGTCTTCTATGCATTCATTTGAAGAAACATGAAGATACCTTTTCACAAAGCACTAACTCCTTTGTTAACAATGATTTTAAAAAGTGAGATTTCTTTAACCACCAATTGAATTAAAGGTATCAATCTGGAATTTTGATTATTTTATACAATATTTTTGCAATATTTACTGATTCCTATTTTCAGCACATGAGATAAATCATTGACTAGATGGAGAAATGTAGCCTAAATCCTTGACTCTTTGAGTAACAGTTTATTTGAAAGAACTATCTTAATAGTGGATCCAAAAGGGATATGGGTGATGCATGCCTGAAATTTCAGCGCTCTCGATGTAGAAGCAGAAGGATTGTGAGTTCCAGGCATAGGGCTACCTAGTACTGTCCACACCATTTCTGACTACTTAGTAAATCTCTGTCTGAAAGAAAAAAAGTGAAAATTGAAAAAGTATTAATAAAGGATCCAGACACCTAAAAATACCAGTTTTTAAAATTTCTACTTTGACTTATCATTTGTATAAAGGTTTCAATTTTGTCCCTTCTGAAAGTATGACATTCAAATCCTAAGAAAGGGGTCTCAGTGCAGAGTCACTGAGTGGTATTAGGAGCTAAGTAGCCTGCATCAGTGATGAAGTATCTCTATAAGTGTCATCCTCCCTCTTAAAAACAAGTTCAAGAATCTTCCAGAGAATATCACTTTCCATGAGTTCAGGGTTCTGTCTCAAACTGTAAATTGAAAGCCAGCCCTTTCTCAGGTCAATGGTTAAAAAGCTTATAATAAAACTCTTGACTGTGTTATTAGAAAACACATCTGGAACAAAAGCTGGGCTGCTACATGTCTGATCATCTAATTTTAATGTTCTGGGTGAAACAAATACATATCCAATCAACTTCGGGAACTATAAGTATCTGGTTTTCCCCACAAATAATAGTAAGCTTAATCATAAGCATGAGCTGGGGAGGTAGCATAGTATGTAAGAGCACTTGCTGAGCATGCATAAAGATCTGAGTTGAAATCCTCCACACCCAAAGAAGAAGGCAGAAGGGATAACATCAGTTCTGTGCAGTGGGTAGGGGTAGAGACAGGAGTGTCATCGAGCCTTGCTGGAAGCCAGCTTAGCTCCAGATTCAGTGACAGATAGTGTCTCAATGGAACAAGATTAAGAGTGATACAGCAGGACACTCTACATCCTTTTCTGGCCTCTACACAAGATCACATTTGCACTAGCAACTGCACACATTTTACACACAAACTCTCCTCTCTCTCTCTCTCTCTCTCTCTCTCTCTCTCTCTCTCTCTCACACACACACACACACACACACACACACACACACAATAATAATAAGATAAAATACATTTATGTGATTCATAGGTTTTCCTTTCATTTCACATTTACTTGGCATGCCCATCTTTCCTTTTGTACGTCCTCTGTGTCCTGTTCTAATTTTTCATCTTCTCAAATAAAAAATGTCTGGTATTGATCGTTTAAACTGTCTTACTGTAGAAAACAAAAGGCACTAAAACCCAAAGTACTTAGTGAAAAAGTAATGAAATGTTAAGTAAATTCATATAAGATACATAAAATCATAGGTTTGAATTGCAATCAATATGTGATGACAGCCTGGAATTTCTCCTTCAAGTGGCATCTGCATGCTATTTCTAAATGTTTTTTTTTTTAAAAAAAAACGTTGTCTCTTTTAAATAACTCAGACATCAGCAAATACATGGACAGGGAATGATTGGGCAAAAGGCCCAGAAGACACACTGTAGAACTCTGAAGGTCAATTCAGGAAGTAAATCCGACTTAGTTCCTTCAGACTGGTGCAGTCCAAGGAATCAAAAGACAGGTACAATAGACTTGCTGAGCTTGACTCCTGTCATTCAGCAATCTGTCTTTCCTGTATGGCCAAAAACCCATTCTTAGAAGCTCCCAGTACAACATATTCGATTGTGACCAGAGATTCGATGATTATAAATCCCACTTAGCTTTGACATAGTGTAGCACATCTTATGTATAACTCAGATTTAACAACTACAAAAGGCCTACACCTTTAATATTCCTACAAGACAATGTAATGAGAAGCCTGAGGTGAAGATCCTCACCAGATGTGTCCTGCTTTATCTTTAATAACTTATTCTCATATGTTAACTTTGCTAAGAAGCAAATATTTTTGCTTTTGCATATGTAACTAGGTTGTTTCAGATATTAGTATCTAAAGGAAAGCAATTGACAGGAAAGCTCAGATTTCTACATAAACCTTGGTAAATGGAAACATAATTTTTAGACTAAATTTTTAACACCACACTGGAAATTGACACTCCTTGCCTCATTTCACCACATTATAGAGCACAAAATTTTAAATATTAAGGAAATTCAAGGAAAGTGGCCAAAACATATATAACAGATCCCAGTCTGTATTTTTATAGGAAAAAATCCTTGTCATGGAAATTACATATCAATTTACTTGGTTGCTAATATAATTAATTACTTAAATATACTTTATTGTGATTCATATGGTGTAGAAATGTTATTAAATACATATGGCATATGGAATGTATTTATTAAAAATACATAGTTGAATTTTAATTGCAATAAAACACTATAGAAAATTATCTTATGAAGTGAAAAATAGTTTGAAATATGTTTCTTAGGTCTGTATGTATAGCTGTTATTCTCTTGAAATAAGGCATCCAGTTTTTGTATAGTTACTACTTTACTAAAATGAACATGGAAAAATTTTTTCTTTCCTTTATAGGATTGGGAAATATTTAATATCAATATCTCAAAAAAAGTAAATCAGGTATTGAATTGAGTGTCCATATCTCAAAGTGGCTTAGGATACTGTTGATTTAAAAAAATATTGTATTGCTAGAGTATGAAAGTGATGCCAGTATGATCTTCCTTCCCACAGGTAGGAACACTGACTGGGTTTTGCTTTTCTTTCTCTACGGGAAAAAATACTAACATTCAAATTCTAAGTTTTTATAACACTTGATGTGTTTTTCACATTTAACAAAGACAGGTGCATTAGCATAACTGTACTTTCGCAAATAAACTTTGACATAAAAGCAAAGGTTTCACTTGAGCAGATCTGGTCCTTTCTTAATCATAGCTCCAGCTGATCAGAACCTCAGATTCTTAATTCAAAATGCCTAGTGGCCCTTGATAGTCTTTACTTCCATCTGAAACTTCACAAGGCAGGTTTCCATCATCTACATTGCTCTCAGTACTCTTCTCTTCCAAGTTCCCACAGAATATCCTGCTGAGCTCTGAGCACTCAACAGCCTTTCTAGGTCAAAGTTAAAAGGCCACCACCATCATCCCCAAATCACATGATCAGGTCTGTAACAGCAATACTTCACAACCTGGTCCTTATTTTTGTCTTAAGGTTTCTACTGCTGTGATAAAACACCATGACCAAAAGAAACGGGAAATAAAAGGTCAATTTCTTCTTGTAAGTCTCAGGTTATACTCCATCACTTAGGGAAATCACAGCAGGAATTCAGTGTAGGAACCTGGAGGCAGGAACTGAAACAGGGCCTGTGGAGGAATGATTCTTTTACTGGCTTATTTCTCATAGCTTGTTCCTCACGCCTTACTCAACCTGCTTTGCTTATAGCACCAAGGATCATCATCCTAGGGGTGTCACTGCCCACAGTGAACTTGGGAGGATCCTGGGAGAATTTCTAGGAGCAAAAGAGAGACAGATATGACCAAGATACATTGCATACATGTTTGAAATTTTCCAAGAATAAGTACAAATTTTAAAATAGAGATACTGTACTAATAGTACCTCTTTAGAATAATTGTGGGTATATATTCAGATAGCACAAGAATGGAATAGCCCAGCTCCTGGTATATTTGAAGTCATCAATTAGTGTTTAGTTTCAGGAGTAGAAATATTTTCATGCAATAAGTAGAGTTCTGAAGTGCCCTTTGAACACCAGTGTTTGATCATGCTTATAGTCTTTCTAGGATACAATACTATGGCAAAATATATAAGCTTCATTGTAGGATGGATACTATTTTAGAAAATTAGGTTCCGTCTCCCCCCAAGAATACATGTGCATATTGATCTTTCTACATAGATATGACTATAAATTTAATTTTTATTTCATATTTCATAATCATCACATCTGTCAAAATATATACTAACATATAGTGAGTTCCTAGTTATAAAAGAATAACATGCTCCCTAGTCTTATTTTAAAAGAGGGAATTTAATGAACACTGTGCCATGAAAATTTGTAAATGACCAACAAGATGAAAATGAAGTCTTTTTAAAATTATGATTCTAAAAGAATGAAGTTGAGGTGGATTTCTTAAGACCAGAAACAGGAGACAAATTTTGCAAAACAAAGTACCAAACCATTCTTCCTGTGCTGAAGGGTTCTGCGCTAGTCAGGCCCATTTTAATGAAAAGGCACTATTTTCCCGTGAGCAGCACCACTATGAAGAACTGTTCTAAATCACTCCTAATGATTGAAGTTTACTAGCACAGAAAAATATAGCAAGTATCCTATGTTAACAAGAACTGCTCCTGTATTTGCAAAGTAAATGGCAATTTATGAGGAATAAACCCATCAAAGGACATTCTGGTGTAGAATATTGAAAGAGGTTTCAGAATAAGAGCATGCCCCATGTGACTGATGTCCATTAAAAGGGAGACTATAAAAAGACTCACATCATTTAGAGTTTGGTTGTAGAGAAAGATGTTCATCCATAAATTTCCTCTTGAATTTTGGCTAAATAAATGAGAACTCCTAAATTATATGCAGACTATCCATAAAAAATAACTTGTGCTGCAATGTGATTATGAAAAGGGGATACCAGTATTTTACAGTATAATGTTAAAACACTTAGCATTCCAGTCAAACTTGACTCTAACAACTAAGTATGCTCCTGCAAATCTGTGGGTAAATTGAATCATCATAGTTTCAAAGAAGTGCTCCCTTCATTTTTGATTGATTTCTAATTAGTAGTGGCTTAACATGTCAATTTTAAGAGTCTCTGTCCCCCAGTCACTTTTAAGCAGCTAATGATCACTGAAAGATTTATATTCACAAGGGAAATATGCTATTTAAAGATACTCTGTGGTGAATGATTTTATATGAGAACCCTTTTGTAATTGAATAATCACGCTCATTACTTCTCTCTGTGGTAATGCAGATTTTTACACTATCATAAGATGGGGTTCATCGATTTGAAACTGCAAGTGCCATTGTCCTGGACAAAGGACCATCCAGCCATCATTGCCAATGAGTCCCTTTAGTTTGTCAGTAGAAAAAGAAAAAGAAAAGGAACTTTCTACCTCCTAATAGAGAATAGTAAATTCATTCATTGGCTTCATAATAAATGATATTTCATTTTAAAAATATGGAAAATGGTATTATAGAGTATAATATTTAAATAATGACAACATTTCATGTTTAATCAGGACAAAATATACCTGTTTCCATAGGTGATTATATTTTGAAGGCCACCCTGCTCTATTACTTGACTCCATTTTTTGAAATACATGATACATTTCATTATCCATAGACATAACTATGATGAAAGTTTTGTTTCCTTTTTAGCATATATTGTTATTAGTTGTACAAAGTTAAGGATTTCATTAGGAAATTTCAATATATGCATACAATACATTTGGATATATTGTCCAAATATATTACTCTTTCTTAAAAGGAAAATTTTGTTTTTTGATTTTTCTCAAATTTATATGTCTCTTTTCATTATACCATTGTGGCAACCACCGCACTTTAACTTTATTTTTCTTTTGAAGATAAAAGTTTATACATTGCGATTTAACTTACAGCTTTATGAACAAAGCTATCACAAATATTTTCCTAAACATATGCTCCTAAACACGCCATGTGTTTTCATATATAGAGTAACCATAAGGTTTTAAAACCTAAACCCCACAGCAAAATCTTTCAAAGAAGCATCTTTCCAATTCACTGTCTATAAAACTAAGGGTGCTTTCTCAGAAAACTAGAGATTTTTCAAAATAAGGTATTAAAAATATATAATCAGTTTATAAAGTATAGTAACAAACTCAATAACAGAAAGAAAATTAAAAGCCTAACAGAGTTTTTACTTTTCAAAATTCACCTGTTTTGAAATAAATCAAAAGTTAACTACACATGCAGTTGAGAAGAAGTAGGAGAGAAAGCTGGGACTCTAAAGGACTCAGTCATCCTCTCTTCCCCCCACTTCTGCCCAATTACTTCCTCAAACTAGTGGAAAAATAAGAGACATCTTCACCTTCTGAATGTTCTTTTGGTTTCTAGTTTAACAGAAGCAGAAGGCCCTCTGTGGACTTGCCTGCTGAAGAATTGTGATTACAGAATGTTGGCAGCTCTTGGAATAGGAAGAGACGAAGGGAAAGTTTCTTGTTCTCCAAGAAAAGATTAAAAAAAAAAAAAACAATGAAACTGAGCACATCAACCTAGAAACAGAATACTCACAGTCCTAAGCAAAACTGACATTGTTGCTACAAATATTCAGTAAGAAATGGTGTGAAATGGCTGAGGAGAAGTTCAGAAAGCATTTTTTATCATCTCTTCCTAAAAGAAAAAAAAATGTCGTGATGAACATGCGTTCTCAGATGAGAATGACATTACCTTGGCAAATTCATGGCTTTTTAATTGATTGATTTCCTGAAATGCTTCCTGGAAAATGTACTACTTTGACTAAAATTATTTGAGCTAAATTTGTATTATTCTTAGGTACTGTAATTGTTATTCACAACTTTTATAAGTAGTAACAATATTACCTCCAGAATTATCCACCATATTATGAAATGGATGTATAAGAAGATGTTATTTTATGCATGATTATTTATAATGTCTGCTAAAAACTTTTATGTCCTAAGAACAGTATGTTTTTACTCCAAAGATGTTTATTAAGACTTTATGTTGGAGAGTAGAAGTGATATTCTTATGTATTGGGAGATAAAAGAAGCAAAAATTTGTTAGGCATTTCAGTTTCAGGTGAGATTGTCTCAGAGAGAACATCAATGACTGCGTATGAAAGAATGTTCAGTCAAAAGTGATTCCTGCTGCTGTGGATTTCAGGGCAAATGGGGCAGCGTTTTCTTTCAGTCGCTCTTTATGTATTCAAAATGAAATAAAGGAGGAAGGTAGGTGTCTCAATTACCTAAAGGGGGGAGAACGGACAGTTTATTTATACCTAAAATAGTAACTATTTTAAGAAAAGATTAACTTAGAAATTTTGTTATTGGCTTTTTTTTTGAGACAGGATTTCTTTGTGCAGCCCTAGCTGTCCAGGAATTCACTCTGCAGACCAAGCTGGCCTCAAACTCACAGGTATCCACCTGCCTCTGCCTCCCCAGTGCTGGGATTAAAGGCCTGCGCCACCACTGCCTGGCTATTGACTGACTTTCATTGGCTGGCTTTGCCTTTGCTTTTTTTCCTTCTCTCCTCCATTTTCACCTGTCCCCAACCTTCCCTTCTCT
>LZPO01099885.1:1310712-1327383 GCA_001675575.1 Neotoma lepida
CTTTTCCTTTCCTTTTTCCCAGTGCTAGGCTTTCCTGAGATAGATTTGATATTGATCAGGATAAAGGCTGGTAGTTTAATTTCCTTCACTTTTCCCAAAGTGGAGTTCAAGGTTGGCTGCTTAGACTTGGATTAGAGGTGATAAGAACAAGTCATTCCTTCCCACCTCCTAAATGCATTGTTTTTCACTTCGTTGTACTGAAAGTAGGCACTGTGATCAAATTTACTTAGATGTTCTGAAAACAGTTTGGTGTGTAAACTTTGGCTTTGCAACTTGGTGTGCCTTAGGGAAGAACTAACAGGAGGATTTTACTTAGCTCTACTAGGCAATTTAAATTTGAAGTGTGACAGGTTCTAATATTTCATAGTCATTGCCATGGTCATAAGTGACAAATCACTTTATAAGCATGAGGGCTGCAGATCAGAAGAAACACTGTAGCTAGCGTGTTCTGTCTTTTTCGTTTCTGTGGAACGTAATTTTTATATAGGTGGACTATTACTGTTCAGGGAAGTAAACTGATGGGGAGAGAGAGTAGGTTAGCAAATTTCATAATAGGGGGAAATATGAGTTTGGAAGTCTAACTCGATATAGGAATCCAAGAGGGAAACTCTGATTGGCCTAGATTGGGTTATAGGTACAAATTTTGGACAAATTACTATAGCATCAGGAGTAAGATCCAGGCTCGATAGCTACTGTATGCCTATATTTTTGTGCAAGTATATAGATGTGAGTATAGGGCTTGTACCAGAAGAAGGTAAGTTAAGAACCAATCATTATCATAGGATCTAACTTTTCTTTGACATTTAGTATCTGATATACTTGTCATCTTTGATTAGTCTTTATCTTATTAATTTACCTATAATCTTCATTATGTCTCTTCCATAACCTGATAAGGGCAGAACCAGGCATATGATTCATTTTGAATTTTTTTTTAATTTTTCTTAGACTTAAGCCCTTTGCTTCTTCCATCAACAAATTCTGACATTCTATCTTTTTGTATATCCACATGCAAGTGCCTAAGTGTGGGAGCCAGAAAACAACTTCAGGTGCTATTATCAAGGTGCCATCCACCATTTGTGACAGGACATCAAACTAGCTTGTAGTGCACCAAGTATGGTAGGCTGGCTGACCATTGAGCCCCTGATCTCTGCCTTGAATCTGTCTCCCAGAACTAACATTACAAAAAATCACTACCATGCTCATTTTTTGCTGTGCATTCTGGGAATTGAACTCGTGTACTCATGTTTCCAAAGCAAGAAGTTTATTAACAGCTTTTATTAACAGCTATCTCTCCCACTGCTACCCCCATCTTTTGTGGTACATTTGTCTCAGCTCCAGAACTATACTCCTCTGATTTCTCTGTTCTGTATAGCTATTTCTTAAACTTGAACCTAATTTCAGTTGTGAACCAAACATTATATGATCAGTTGCCAACTATAATTTGTGGAAGAAAGTACATTTTCTGTAATATGGGAGTGGCGGAGTGTGAATCAGAGTCAACTTTACAGAAGTGAGGAAAATTAGGTCAGGTATAATACTGTGATGAAAGGCTGAGACTACAATGATTTGGGGGAAAATACATCATACATTAGGGACTTAAAATTCATTTTAACAGGATATGAGCTAAATAAAACATGCCTATGGGTAGTTTTAGTCTAGTGGTCAGAGTATGATCCCTTTATTGGAAATTCCAGTGTTCATATAAGAAAATGCAGGTTCTCTGTGAAGCTATCTTAAAAATAATGTAAGCTAACAGTAGTGCTCACAAAGACCATCACATAATGTGAATCTACCATCGTGTATGAATCTACCATTATGCTACAGATTGGAACATGGTACAAATTTATCTGCAATGTGTATAGAAAAACTAATATAGTAAGATCTATCTTCTTGGAACCAAGGAGCTTAGGGGAAAAAATTGAAGTTAATCATGAAGGGAGAAACATTTCATCAGATGATACAGGGACCCTGGAGGTAAAAATTCAGCAATCAAATGTTCTTTAGGAATCTGACAACAGAGATACAGTTATGATTATTTTCTTCCCACACAGTTGTTAAGAAAAGTAGAAGCATCTATAAACTATTCCAGTAGACATTTTTGCAAGCAATTTTGAAAACACATTTCAAGAGTTAAACCAATTGACTGTAAGACACACAGAATTATTTGAATGCTTCCTATAACCCAGGCAGGCCATGAATTTGCAGCTTTCTTGCCTCAGCCCATCAGCTGGATTATAGGCCTGCACCACCAGACCTGCCTGTTACTTTCCTTCTTCTACAAAATTTCAATATGGATATATCCTTGCTCCTAAATCCCTTTACTTGAGAAATGGCATTACCTAATTTACTTGGAAGGGCATACCAAGAAAGTAGCCAGTAAGTGTCTTTGTCTTATCAATTACAGCCTCTATGTAGTGGCTTTCACGAACTTCATGTGATCATCATTTCTATTTTGGCAATCAGGGTAAAGGGTTGGGTCAACAGAAATGAAAAATCCATTATAGTAGGCTTTTGGATATTTAGCCCATTTTAACAAAAATTGAAGAGTCAGTTTGTGAGATTTGTAGTTTGATTTAATGAGAAAGTCCTCTTTATAAGTTCAAGTAATACCAAAGTCTCCACTGTGAATAGTGTGTGTCTACCTGCTGTCTAGGATATAAAAGCAAGACCTTCTGGGATCAGACCATATTATTTTCTTCCTTGTTTCATTCACAGCCCTGTTAGCTCACCCCATTGGCCAACTATTCCTAACCTTACCATGACCTTCACCATTCTATAAATTTACATAGTCTATGTCTGTCTTAGTTGGAATTTTATTGCTGTGAGATACCGTGAGCATGGCAACTCTTTTAAAGGAAAGCATTTAATTGGAACTGGCTCATAGTTCACAGGTTTAGTCCATTATCATCTTGGTGGGAAACATGGTGGCATGCAGGCAGACATGGTACTGAAGAAGAAGCTTAGAGTTCTACATCTGGATCTTCAAGCATCAGGAACAAGAACTGTGAGCCACTGAGCCTGGGCTTGAGCATCTGAGACCTCAAAGCTTGCTCCCATAGTAACACACTTCCTCCAACAAGGCCTCACCTGCTCTAACAAAGTCATACCTCCTAATAGTGCCACTCCTTATAGGCCAAGCATTCAAGCACATGAGTCTATGGGAGCCATTTCTATTCAAACCACCACAGTACCTCTATGCCTTCCTTATTCTTCTATACACATATTTTAACACACACCTCAGCACCACCTCTGTGATGCCTTCCCTCCTGTTTCTATTCCCACTAGGCAGACTTAAACACTACCTGTCAAGCCCTAGTAGATACCTCCCCCCTCTTTCATGTTCTCTCTCTCTCTCTGTCTCCTCTGTCTATCTGTCTCTCTGTAGATAGATAGATAGATAGATAGATAGATAGATAGATAGATAGAGATACATCTGTGTGTCTCTATCTCTGTCTGTCTGTCTGTCTGACTCTCTCGTGTGTGTGTACGTGTGTGTGTGTGTGTGTGTATGTGTGCCCATTATAACATCTCTCATTGTGTATCATTTTCCCTTATTGTGCTTGGAACTTTTATTGAACAAATTGGAATATTTTCATATTCACAGTTCTAACACCCAAGTCAATATATGATTCAGAGGAACATGTGAATGACCAGTTCTGTCACTGAGCTTTAATGCTCATAAATAAAAAAATAGCATTTATAACTTACTCTTTTCACTAGCTGTATACTACAGAATAGTGTTTGCTATGGAATAATGGAGTAAAGCACAATAAAATAGCTAGATTTATTTTATTGCAAGAAATGATTGAAGATTCTCCTTCATGGATGAGGGAGACAGAGAAAAGCTCAGGAGTCCAGCTAGGGAAGCCTAGCAATAAATCAAGTCCAGATTGGACAGAGGAGGAAAGATCAGCTGGATATTGAAGGTCACAATAGAGCAGTAGGTTGACTTTGGAAAAATAAATAGGGGTTAAAAGAACAGTTACATTTCACAGTTCAGCTAGGAAAGTGGTCAAGGGTAGAAAGTTAACTGGAACCTTGAGTTTGGGGGCAGAGCTCTAAAGTTTGGCCTACTAGACATCACAATCTCCGTGCCCTGAGTGATAAAATGTTTTGCTAGTCCCATTTGCTACTTTGTTGTTAAGTATCTACCTGGTGCAAGATCTGATTAAAACTGGATAGATAAAGAAATAGGTGGACATCAGACAGAAGGACAGACAAGCAAAAGCCAGTAGTACAGGACTGCAATCCCTACTACCCTAGAGTGTGTGGCAGGAGAACCACAGGGTAAAGGACAGCCTAGGCTACAGGATGAATTCCAATGTAGCCTGAGTATTTTAGTGAGACTCTCTCTCAAAATAAAAAGAAGGCTAAGTTTGTGGTTTAGCATGAGCAAGGTCCTAGATTCAATTCCTAGGACTGTATAAAGTAAATGCATTAAGGTATGAATGAGCAGATTCCTCCTCACAAGGAACTTACATTATTATCTCAGTTGACCTCTGTATCTGTACTCCCTATTCCTTAAGAAGAAGCCATGACTTTTTGTCCTTTACACTTTCAGCTCTGATTGAATGTCAACTATCATTTAAATGAGCTTCTTAATCAGGATCTGTGGGTACAGCTCTTCTTGATTATTGACCCTGATTTCTCATTGATCTTGGAGAATCTTACATTTGCAAGGCATTTTTATGTGTTGTGTTATTTTGTCTTTCCAACAACCTGCAGTATCTATAATGCCTGTATTTTACAGACTCTGCCCAAAGTTTATGTGCTCCAGTTCTTGGGACATTTCTAGAGAATAGAATATTCATTGTTGTTTCCTTGTTACTCGTGTGTTGAGTGCCAATTGTGAGCCATCCTCTGAAATCTAAGACTGAACTGTAACAATGAAAAGAAATTCTCAATCCTTTTTATTTTTATTGTATTCCATTGTTAACAGATTCTGTTGCTCATCAAGTAAAACATCTAAGCATTATTCAGTTGAACACCAACTTGACCTTGAAACATTTCTATCTTAACCAGTTTGAGCTGCTAAAGCAAAGTACCTTATACAGGGAATTCATAAACAATAGAAGTTTATTTTTCACCATTCTGAATGTTAGAAAGTCTAAGATCAAGACACCAGCAGATTTCAGGCATGGTGAGGGCAGCCTGCTTCATCAAGTGATATAGCCCTCTGCCTGTGTCTTCAGGTGTTCGTAGACTCACTGCAGCACTTCTGGAACTTGATGATAAGGGAATTAATCCTATTTACAAAGGTGGGGTCCTCGTGACTGGATCACTTTTCAATGGCTCCACCTCCTAATACTTTGGTGACTAGGTTTTGAAGTCAAAACGATAAGGAGACACAAGCATTTAGATCAGCAGTGTCCCAGATTGTTGCACACTCACACCCCATCTATTCAGCTACATGTCTCTTGGATCTAGTTCTGTTCATCTTTGCCTCCTATTTTCTTACTCCAATTTTTTGTACTTCTGATCTCTCAAGTACATTTTAACAGACACTTTTCTACTTACACTGATCTTGAAGCATGAAATTTCTTTTCAAGGCACTTAGGAAAATGGAAGTACTTAGAATGTTCATGAACAGAATGTCTTGTGAGCTGCAAAAGTTAATGTCAGAAAAGCTGATAGAAGAGTCAGCTCATCAGAGTTTTTCCTCCTTAAAAAGCAGCTAGTTATAAGCCCTTCTTAAAAACAGCAAGCACAAAGCAAGTGCTCTCGTTTCCCTGCTTAAAACAGACAAAATAAAACTAATAATTGACTTGTCAATTTACTGTGACTATTCATTCCCTATGCACAAAGATGGCCTTTGTTAATTTGGGATGCACATTTTCTTTCCAAATATAATTGTCTGACTATATATAGATAAGTAATTTAAAGACAGCTAATGATTGTTTGAGCATCTAAACTCAAAAACTGTGTAGACATTAGTAAATTATCCACTTAGGAAACCTGTAACAGTTGCATCAAAATTAATGTTAACTGATAAGTTAGATTAGACTTGTGATATTTTATGACATTCAGAGTATGCTTTATCCATGGATTGTAAATACACTGTCATGGTGAAGACCTTGATAAGCTTCACATACACATAGAAGTGCTTTGTTATGTAAATGTATGCTGCATTAACCTAAGAAAGTAATTTGTGAATTTTCCTATGCCATGACATTTACTAAGTGCAAGGTTCCATTGTATCAGGAAACATCCACCAATTGTGAAAATGAGGCTAGAAGCATGACCAGAGGTTGTAGCTCAGTAGGAGAGTGCTTTCTTGACATGTATGGGGCCCTAGATTCTATTTCCTGCAAAAAAGTAAAAACAATGGCTCATATTCACAAATTAAATGTCAATGACCAATAGATTCAAAATATTTGTACTTATAGCATAATAATATAATGTTGAAATCAAAATGGGAACTGACTTTATTATGTTCTGTAAGAATAATTTCCTAAGTATGAGATTAAACTATAATTCTTAAAGCTCATTAGAATAATAATCAATTCAGTCCTCAAATGCAGAACACAATTTATATTCAATTTGATAATCAGTCGGCTTTTGAAATAGCATATGTATTTGTTTTAATTATTGTACTTTAATTTTACTATTCTTTTCTCTAAATAAAGGAGTCATTGGTATTGTGGTATGCAAACACAAGCCATTGGCAGTGGCAATACCACTAACTGAGCTTGTCAGTGGCATGCTTGTGAGTGGCATGAAGCATTTGCTTCTGAATACTAGGACTTATCATAATAAATTGCAAGAGAGTTTTGATAAAAATATACACACCCAGTTTCTTTGTTCACCACATCTCTTTACTACTCCCAGAAATTTTAATTTATTGGATCTCTAAACAAGGCTGAGAATCAATGCTCCCTGAAATTTTGGGTATTCTTAACATGTATGAACAGAAAATTTATACACACACACACACACACACACACACATGTATATATATTTAAGTACATTTGTGTGTATGGTACACATGTGCATGTTCAAATATTTAAGCACAAGTATGAATGCCAGTGTGTGTTTGTGTGTGTGTGTGTGTGTGTGTCTGTGTCTGTCTGTCTGTCTTTCTGTCTGTCTGTGTATTTGGGCCAGAGGTTAATGTTGACTCTTGCTGGATCTCTGTTCACTTTATTTTCAAAGTCAAATTGTCTCTCTGAACCTGTAGCTCACTGATTCAGCTAGTCTAACTAGCCAATTTGCTCCATGGTCCCCTGTTCCATCTCTAGAGCACTAGGGTTACAGACAAGTCAGCATAGCTACCATATTAGTTACTTTTTTACTGCTATAATGAAACCCCATGACCAACATAACTCAGAAAAAGAAGGATTAATTTGGGATTTACAGTTTCAAAAGGATGAGATCCTATCACCATATGGCAGAAAAGTGTAACAGCAACCACTAGTCATGATAGCACAAACAAATGAGAAATCACATCTTCAACCACAAGCAGGCAATAGGAGAGAGCAATCTCAAAATGTTGTGAGTCTTTACACTTTCAAAACCCACCCTCAGTGACATACTTCTAGTAAGGCCATCTCAAACAGCCCCTCAAATAGGGCAACCAACTGAGGATCAAGCATTCCAATACCAGAAACTACAGAGGACATTTATGACCAAACCACCACACTGCCCAGCATGTAAGTGGGTTCTGAGGATACAAATACCAGTCCTCAAAATATATCTGGTAAAAGTATTAATGCTACAGAGCTATCTCCCCAGCCCTAATCAACTATTCTGTCTGTTTATCATTTCTCTCTCTCTCTCTCTCTCTCTCTCTCTATATATATATATATATATATATATACCATGTATCTTATCTACCATATATCTATCCATCATCTATCTTAATATCTATCTCTTATAATCTGATGAGTGATGTTTTCCTAGTAATTTTTGTAATCTTTGTCTTTTATGAATGTTTGCTGTATATGTGAAGGAGTTAACATGCACATAAGGGTTATCTTATTAGTAGGATTGTTAGTTTTAAGGAAGGAAGACTCTACAATCAGACATAGTGGCTCTAAATAAGGCTCTGACAACCCTTCATAGTGGAAGCTTGTATGACACTATACTGAGGAATGAGGATGCAGATGAAGTGCAGAAAGAAGACACTTCTCCAAACATCATGGAAATTTGACAAGAATGTGAGTCTTTTACACTATTGAAAAGTTATTTTGCTATCTGTATTTGGTTTCCTGTGGTTACTATAGAAAGTTTCTGTAAATTGGAGGCTTCACACAAAGAAAATTTGTTATTTTACCATTCTAGAGTTCACAAGCATAGACTTAAAGGCTTTGCCATCTCTAAATGGTTCTGGAGCCTTAATGTCAAAAATGCCAAAGTCTATTATAAATTCTCAGGTAACATTAATTTGAATCAAATTGTTATAGGTATTCCAAGTGGATAATTTGCTAATATCTATATTGTTTTAACAGTAAATCCTCAACAATAATGAACTCTAGTGAGATAGCCAAGAACAATATCTTTTACATATTCTACTACATTTATAAGAACTTATTCTTAAAGTCCATAAGATAAGTGAGCAGTGAATTGTTATTCACCATTTATCATGGTTCTCTGTCTGTCTGTCTGTCTGTCTGTCTGTCTGTCTCTCTCTCTCTCTCTCTCTCTCTCTTTCTCCCTTTCTCTCTCTCTCTCTCTCTCTCTCTCTCTCTCTGTGTGTGTGTTTCAGTGATGCTTTTAAAGAAGTAGTGCAGGAAATCAGATATTTATTTGTGTTATAGATAAATTATTTTCTTTTTCTGTCTCAATTATTATCAGAATAATTAAGTAACATAGAGTTTACTGATTTCTGAGTGTTTTATTTTCTTCTTTAAGAAAAGGTATGTGTTATACTTCCTCCTGGAATAACAAACTGATAGATTATCTTCAGTGAGGTATTGAGGAGGTTTGGGTTGTGTCTTAGTTACTTTTCAATTTCCATGAAGAGACAACTTGACCAAGGTAACTTTTATAAAACAAAGTATTTACTTTGGGGTTTCATGGTCCTATGACCATCATGGAAGGGAGAATGACAGCAGGGAGGCATAACACTACACTGGTAGCTGAGAGCTTACATTCCTGTCTCTTATACACATCTAGATGTGTATAAGAGACAGCTATGGAACAAGTGCTCAAGTATACGAGCCATTCTCATTCAAACCACTACAGGTTGCAATGTTTTTGGGATTATCTTGTTCCCCCCAGCCATATTTAATCAATTTTTAAAACATTTACTAATGTGTCCTAAGAACAAAAGCTTTTTAAGAGTCTTGTTAGAATATAACCATATCAATTCATTTCACAATCTTCAAAACTTCCAAACATTTCAATTTTTATGTTATTTATTTGTAAATGTAATTTTACAATCTCACTAAAATTCTCCTGATTATTTTCACAGATGCGTTTACACACATTCAAAAGTACTCATTCATAAATATATCTTATTATAGTAATGTACTACCAGAGACTATGCTTTTTTTCCATGTTTCATTTTCTTTTCAAATTTCCCAGGAAAAGAAGATACTATTTAGTAACTACAAATAATATAACCAAAATTTTAAAGAATGGATATTATGTAAGAAAATAGTAAAAGTTAATTGAGTCAAACATTTTCGCAGTTATTTCATGAAAATAGACAGATATTTGGTAATTATCTGGAACTGTATGTGTTTAAATACTTGGGACTTACTTGCAAATTTTAGAGTTTTTCTTGTTTTCTTCCTCCATCATCTGTCTTCCTGTGCTATATTGATCCCTGAGTGTTTAAGGAACTTCTGTTTTCCAGATCATTTAAGTGAATTTCACCCTGCTGTTTTGGTCATCAAGTGACCAAATGTGATTTGAAACAAAAGAGCATTGTATTTGTTCATGGGCGTGGGATTTGGGGTGGGAGGGCAGTTTCCTCAATGTATTTAGGAAGTAAAGAGTAACGTGGGCTTTCTTCATAAAAAGATAAAGTAAGTTATGTTGAATGTCAGTAATTCCAAGACATTTAGGGTTTGTGAATCAGTTGAAATATTTGAATAAATAGAGAAACAAGTAAATAATCATAAAGTCACCAACTTGCCATTGGTTGTGTGTGGGGGGGGTAGGTAGGTGGGTAGGTGTATTTATTATGTGTGTGTGCAGAGGTCAGAAAAGATCATCATTTGTCTTCTGTTCTCCACCTTAATACCTTGATAGATGGCCTCTCACTGAAACTAGTGTTCATCTGCTAGACTAGATGGACATCAAACCCCATCAACCTTTCTCTGTTGTCTCCACCCAGAACTGTGATTGCAATTGCATGCATTCATGCCTGGACTTTTACTGTGCTCAGGATCCTAACTCATAGCCCATCCTTATGGAACTAACAGTCTTACCCACTGAGCCATCTCCCTAACCCCGAAATGATCTTCTCTTAAAAATAAAGATACTAATTCAGTATCTCTAGCCAATTTAATATGTTGTTTCTTAAAAGGATGGTTAAATGGAAACCTTAGAGCCTTCCTCAGAGAAAATATTAGCCATTTAAATGTAATTGACTCAATTTTATTTTTCTTTTAATATTCACTATGTTGTTCCTATAGGGCTGTCATTCCAAATTTTGTATCATAGAGCAACTGAAATATAGGACAACAGTTACTGATCATATTCTACTTCTAGGGAAAACTATAAATATAGTATCTTTTATTTGTTCTATACTAAAATAAAATAGTTGATAATGAATACTATTAAGCATGTGATTATACTTTCTTTTATTTGATAATGCAACATGGTCATTAATATGTATGTTTTATATTTTGCTGATAGTTCAAGTGACACAAAATACATTCATAACAGTTATAAATGAGGGGCTGGAGAGATGATTCAGTGGTTAAGAGTACTGGCTGCTCTTCTAGCAGACCTGGGTTCAATTCCCAGCACCCACCTGGCAACTCACAATTGTCTGTAACTCCTATTTCAGAGGGTCTGACACACTTACATAGACATGCATGCAGGCAGAATACTAATGTACATAAAATACAAATAAATAAAATATTTTTAAAAAGCAGTTACATATGAAACTACTTTGGACTCCTATTGTGAAAGATGTCATATATAAAATATAAATTTACCATCTACCCTTATACAATGTTCCAAAATACCTATAACCAGTATGTACAGCTAACATTGAGTGTTTACTTCTATGTCTCAATATAACTTGCTTCAACTATAAATGTTTTTCTAGTATTGATTAAAATTTGTTACTCTATTTCAATGTTTTTCCATTATTATAAATGAAGATATGGTTTTGATTCAAATTCAAACTCCTACTACACAGTTCTGCATTTCCTAGCTTTCTATTCTCCTATATAGTAATTTGGCTTCATCACTTATGGATAGAGAAGCACTGATTAAAGTTGAGTAATTAAGTATACTAACTTTCCATCTCTGTCGCCTTTTTCTTTCGGGCACATGGCCTAACTTTCTCCCAATCCTCTTACTAATATTTTTTTTTCTGTTTTGCTTTCTTTTTCTTGTTATAACAAGCTTCCATTACTGTTTGAATGCATATTTAAGTCTGTCTCATATTCAAAGCTTCTCAACATTAAGTGTAAAATATTTTAAAAGATGCTTGGCAGTTTTTCATAGTCTATTGGCTACAGACGTCATAGTTTGTTTTTCTGGTTAGTTCTGGAAAACCTTTGCTGTAAGTATGTTTGCTGTCTTTGGTCTTGTATTGATCACATTCACAAAGAAGAGTCCTCTTGTATTCTTCCAGACTGCATCTGAGCAATGTGAAGAATTCCACATGTAGCATAGAAATTGTTGTCAGCTTCACCCTGTGTCACGTATTGCAGAGGCTCATTCAGCCTATACAGAAAATAAATGAATAGCCTCCACCAACAGAGAGAGGGGAACTAATACCCAACTGATGAACGATTGCTGTCACTCCACGCTCCTTCCATTCCACCCTCTGTAGACAACTTGTGTCATCAGTTCCTAAGCCTTTGAGGAGTTCTACTATAATAATCTAGTTGCTTCTTTGCTTTAATCTTTGAGGGATCAAGGTTCAGGTGATTGTGGGTTTTGGTTTTGTTTATTTTGTTTTGTTTGTTTATTTTGTCAGAAATTTTAGCTTGTAAGAATATTGCGAATTAGCATATAAAACATTGTTTCGTTGTGGTATTTCAAACAAATTTTGTTCTTGCTCATTCTCCTTCCCACCTTATCTCTTTTCTGTGCTGTACCCTTCCATCCTCAGTAGCTTTTCACTCTCGTTTTACATAGGTCCTATTACAGTCTCCTTCCTCGAAACCTTTCTCCTTTTTGTGGTCCTTTTCCTAGTTTCATACACTATATGTACATATAAACACTAAAAGATAGGATCCCAAGTCAAATCTTTTAAGTGAGTTACTATATAATAATTTCTAGCTTATACATTCTATTTTTGTTTTTCTGCCTTGTTTTCCTCTTCATTATGGATTTATGCCTAATGAAGTGTCTCTTCATTTATATGCCCATATATCATCGGAAGAGGAATAAATCTATATTTCTGTTAAATCCACCTTTGGTGCATAATAATCTGCTTTTGACATTAGAAAACTGGTTCCTAGCATTTTATAAAATGCTGGAAGAAAAGTAAACTGTCAATAAGTCTTCGTGGAATTTAAGCAATAATTATAACACTCTGTTTGCTAATTGTAAATTAAACTGAATCCTGTTATGCTTGCTATTTTTGATGTGCTGTGGATAACATGTGTGCGTGGTGTATTTAATGAGAAGTATCCACCATAGGCTCAGGTATTGGAAGCACTACTTGGGAAAGTGGTGCAGCCTTGCTAGAAGTATATCCAAAGGAATGGGCTTTGAGAGTTTCCAGCCTTGACTCACTTTTATTCCACTCTCTCTGTTTTCTATTTGCATTTGAATATGTAGTCTCTCCATTTCCTGTTCCAAAGTCTGTTAAAATGTTTTCCCTACCATTAGGAACTCTACTTCTGGGACCATGGACTAAAATAAATTATTTCTTCCTTAAGTTGCTTTTTGTTAGAGTGTTTTATAATAGCAACAGAAAAATAACTAATAGAGTGAGTGACAGTCATTTTTAATTACCCCATAAATAGTTGCAGTCCTGTTCATAAATCTTGTCACTGGTCACTTTCTAAAATACATATAGCATAGAAGTATAAAAATTATTTTTTCCTTTATTTTTTATGTGGTGGATGAAGTCAGCCACGCTTGCTATATAGAAATTATTGTTGAGTACTCTTATTTAGCTAACAATTTTCTTAACGTTTTATCTTAACTGTTTAGTATGATACTAAGCTTATTAATGTCATGTAAAGATTTGGCAAGCAGCACTATTCATATGCAAAACTCACCATCTAGAATGTTTTGTCTTCATTGCAAGAAAACCCGTATTCCATATTATAAACAGCTGTTGTTTTTGTTTAAAGTTTTAACATATTATGAATATCAGAATGAAAATAGAATCTATTGTGTTAATTCTTTGGAACGCAGGCATTTTCTATACACTTGAAACAAGAGTACCCTGGAACTGGTTATAAATAGATCTTGCTGAGATCTGCTTTTCATCAATCATTTTATCCTGTCAAACAAGGGACTTCTCTTCTCTTCAGGTTCTCATCCATTTATAAAGATTTAATTTTAGCTTGCAAATTCAATTTTATTCTTTATTGCTGGAGTAAGAGATTTCCTCGTTTTTATCTAGTTTACAGATTTATAGAGGACTCGGTGTGCATGTGACATACATACAGATTACATTCAGGGCAGTATTTCATTTCAGCTGCAAAGGCTGCTGTGTATGCCCATTTGTGCATATGTTTATAAACATATGAATGACAATATAGTTTGATGGTATCCTGGTCCATTCAGAAGGCTATAATAAATTGTAATAAGCAGTATGGCTTGTATATAGCAAGTTTATTTCTTATAGTTCTGAAGGCTGATAAATCCTAGATTAAGGCATTGGTCAGGAATCTAGCAATAGCCCAGTTTCTGGTGCATAAACTGCCCTTCTTGATATGATGTCACACAGTACAGGTGGCTCTCTTCTGGGCCTCTTTTATGTGGACAATGTTCCCTTTCATGACAGCTCTGCCCACATGACCCAATCACTTCTCAAAGGTTTACTTCCTCATACTACAGCCTTTGACAATAAGATTTCAAGATAGGAATTTTAATGGGACCAACTTTCATGCTATAGCAGATGGGTGTGGATAGAAAATTTTTAAGTATGGTACAAATAGATGTCTTTAGGGACACAGCATGTAGAATGGTTATATCTGTGTTTCAGAAATGGACAAGGCTCCTTCATGGACCACTGACTTTGAGACTCAAAGGTGAAGATAATTTATCCAGGTGGAAGATTATACACCATAACAAAAAGTGATATCAGCAAAAACCAATGTGCAGCAATAAATCTGAGTGGCTAGAGTAAATAAATCCCCTGGAATAAAATTAATGAAAATTCACCCCTAGGTCTATCTATGGCAATAACTAATATTGACTTAGTGCTGCTCATGTGCCAGACACCACACTAAGATACATTTTGAATGATGGATTTAAAACACAAAATTGATTATAATTACATTTTACATAAGAGAAACTTGACTCATAGAGAGGTTTCCCAATATTACACTGTTATTTATGCCTATGAGACAAGCCCGAGAAGTTTGACTTTTAGCATTTGCTTTCTATTGCTGTGATAAACATCATGACTAAAAGCAACCTGGGTAACAAAGGGTTTATTTCACATCATAGGTTCCAGTCCATAGTCAAGGGAAGTCGGGGCAGGAACTCAAGGTGGCATGACAGTGGAAGAGCTATGCTGACTGACTTACCTCCAGGCTAACATTCAGTTACTTTTTGTTATGCAAACCAGTACTACCTGTCCAGAGGTGACCCTGGCCATAGTGACCTAGGCTAACCTTTATCAATTAGCAATTACATAATGCTCCACAGACATGATCACAGGCAAATGTGATGGAGGTTCTCTCTTATTGCTAAATCATAATCATTTCATTTAAAGAAAATTTCATGGTAGATGCTAATATTTATTTTTATAATACAAATAAAATTTATTTTAGCAAATTTAAGAATATCTTGTATTACCTTGAATAACTTATTGGGTGTCTTCCTCTAAGGATTATAGAATTTTTGAAAACAAAAAAGGTCTTAGATGACAATTTCTTAAACTTTCAATTCTTGACATTTTGGCCTAAATAATTGTTGGTTGTAAGAGGATGCATCATACAGTAGGATACTTAACATCTCTGCCTCTGCCTGCTGAATGCCTATAGTATACTCCTAATTGTGCCAAACAAAGGTAATCCTCTGGCATTTTCCAATGTCTCCTACAAGGCAAAAATTATCTCACCACGGAGACTGACAAACCCTTGCCTCTAGAAGTCTAGTAAAATCTCAGGAAGAGAACTTAAGTACAGTCACGGAACTAAATACCACAATTTTAGCACAATATCCGACTTTCTTACCCCAAATCAAATGTTTTAAAGTCAATAAATTGCTAACTTTGTGTCTTCTGCATAAAGTCATGCTCCAGAACTATGGTTTTGAAAGTGTTCATCTGTCATCCATAATAGCATAGTAACATTGTTCTGACAAGTAGTATAAATCCAATTTCATCAGCAAGTGTACGTAACAAGAAAGGTGATGACATGCCCAAGCTGGCTTACCTAAAAGGGAAGTGAGCCTTCACACATGAACTCTGGTGTTCTGTCCAAAACTGCTGCCGTCAACTTAATTCGTTAGCATGGGTTTCTTTGAAGGAGAAGCAGCAGAGTATCTTGTTGGGAACTTTTCTACGTCATGGCTTTCACTTCCTGCACCCTGGCCTTCTGTCTTTTGCAGGTAGAATAATAGCAATGACCTTTTATATTCAACATGGAAAAGGGAGTGAGAATACTTTCATGGTTACTTGCAGTTCACTAACTTGTATATAGGACCTGAATAATCAAAGAATTATTGAGATTAAAACATATGAGGGCCAGAGAAATGACTCAGCCATTAAGAGTACTGGCTGTTCTTACAGAGGACCCAGGTTCAATTCACAGCACCCATATGGCAGCTCACAACTGTCTGGGACTCCAGCTCCAGGGGATCTGACAGCTTCACACAGACATATATATAGATAGGCAAAACACCAACACACATAAAATAAAACAAAATACTTAAAAAAAACATAAACTGAAAGTTAAATTATTTTACATTACAAATGCCTCAACTGTCGATTCCTCATGATTCCTAAAGATCTAAGAAGAGCTCTTAATTCAACCCTGTTCCAAATCTTCTGCTATCTTGGGTTTTGTTGTAGGTCTTTGTCATACAGTATCATAAAATCAAAGTATTTAACTACCTGCTCCTGTCTGTCTATCACTGTGCAGCCAAACCAGAGGCTCTTAAGGAAATAAAGGACAAGCACCTACCAAGTCAAAATGGTAAAGTGTTTAGCCCTATCTGTGAGATACAGAGAAACCAATTCCAACTGGACCCCAAGCTATAATATAGCATGATTGCTTATTTAAAAAATACAGTTTCAAAGGTTTAATTATCTATAATTTATATCCTGATAAATAATTAAAGGTAAAAGAACAAGAACAAGGCATCTATATTTGCTTGTTAATACTTTAATTTTCCCTTAAAAAGTATTCC
>LZPO01099885.1:1327573-1363060 GCA_001675575.1 Neotoma lepida
TGTCTGTGTGTATATGTGTGTCTGTGTGTGTGTGTCTGTGTGTGTGTGTCTCTGTGTGTGTGTGTCTGTGTGTGTGTGTGTGTCTGTGTGGTGTAAATGGAAATTAGTTTAATGTTCTGTATATAATCTAGCTGATTAAATAAAGGGATTTTCAAGCCCTCCTTATAATTACCAATTCCGAATCCAATAGAACAGAATGCACATTTGACCCATCACATCTAATGAATTGCTGAGTATTGGCAGTACTTCCTCAATATATTCCAAACTTGCTTACTGATCTCCTTCACAGCTATAATGAACACATTAGCTATTGTCAGCATACCTTGATAAAGGTCCAAATTCTTGATACTGGACATAAAGTCTCACATAACTTGTCTCCTCTAATCTCTTTGTCTACTTACCTCCATTCTTACCAAGCTCCATGCATGGTTTACCACAAATCCACTTTCCCCAAGTAAATTTTTCAGACATGCTGTTTCCTGTTTTCAGAATGTTCTGTGACGTTTTTCCTGTTCCTCTCCATTATAATTACAATCTCATGTGGGTCAAAGATTATGTAATTGATGTCTATCTTCCCCACTTGCCTTGAAACTTCAGAATTACAAAGGTGTAGGTTTGTATTGCCCACGTACTTCTCTAGTGCCTAGCAGAGAGCCACAGTAAACAGGGAGGAGGAAGAAAAAATTACAAATTGAAAAGTCTTACCATTATGGTTCTAATTCTAAAAGTATTCCTTTAATTCAGACTGTAGTCTCATGTTCTTTTTGGTATTTGTATTAATGCTTCAAGAATTTCATGTGTTCAATACAGTGTATTGAATGATCGCATTCACCTTCACTCCTCCCTCTAACTCCTCCTAACCTGAGATCAACTTCAGATCCACCCCTAGTTTCCCCCAAGTTTCTGTGTTCTTTTTATTTACTTTTTATAGCCTACTGATTCCCATTAGTGCTGCCCATCTATTCCTAGGTATAGAGCTATCCACTGGAGCATAGGTGCCTGGCCAGTGGCCACATCCTTAAAGAAAACTGAGTCTCTCCCAAAAGCTAGCAATCTTCAGCTAGGATTGGGGGCTCTTCCATCCTCCAAGCTCACATGTTGACTGGCTTCTGCAGGCAACCACGGCTGCTGTAAGTTTGGAAGTGCCAACAGTCTCACTAGATCAAGAAAACACTCTTCTACCTCAGTTATCCCAGAACACTGGCTCTTACAATCTTTCCTCTCCTTCCTCCAAGATGGTCCTTTAGTCTTGAAGGAAAGAGCTATGATACTGGTCCCCCATTAGTGGCTGAACAGTCCACAGGAATACTTTCTCTATATTTGGCTATTATTACTCTATCTCATTCAGCCTATTGCCCTATATTCTTACCTTGATAAGTAAAAGTGACTGTCATAAAGTAAATTAACAGTTTTAAGTTTGAGGAGTAAAGGCAAATATTTTTGTACATATTGAACCATAGTATTTATATATTTGTATATCAATTTGCCTTCATAAAATCCGTATTTTAATATGTCAGGATTTTTCATAGAGCACAATTCAAACCTTATAAAATGATATACAATAAAAATTTTACATTTGATAGTCTAGCTGTGTGCCTAGTCCTTCTTCCCTGAAGCAACCTGAGTTTCCAGTTGCAGTACACAGTTTTTATTTTGATTTAATAATTTCTCAATTGGTTTTCCAATGTTTTCCATTTATTTTGCTTTGTTATTCTCAATCATGAGTCTACTTACCATTGAAATGATTGCCTTAATTACAACTAATATTGCAGACTCATAAAAAGATGCCATGTGGATTTAAGTGTCTCCTTGCATGCAAGGCAATAATTATGCAGTTATTTCATTTCTAAATATTTTCCTGTTTTATAAGATAATCACTTGTTAAATGATTTTGCTTTATAGTCAAAATGGAGGAGAATTCTTGAATTTCAATAATGTTATTATAAAGATTGCTTTATATTATTATAAAAGTTTTTACAAACAAAATTTTCAAGGTTTGATTTCAAAGTTTCTATTCCTTCTACAAACTTTAGCCAGAAATAGTGGTTTTTGAACTCATAAATCTTGTTGTTGCAAATTAGTTCTCAACTTTCTGTTCTCAGCAAAAAGTGACTAACTCCCTAATCAAGACTTTTTTCTTATGTTTGATTAGTGTGACCTTTTTGAGTAGATCAAATGTTATTGATTTTTAAAATAGCCTTAAAGAGATTTTTACTATTGGGGGACGACTTCACTTAAAAATTCAGAAAAATGATAAACTTTAAAGTCAACCTTTTGTTTTACAAGTTGATTAAAAAAAAACAAAATGCAATATGAGAGAAGAAATTGAAGGATTTATTTCTTGCTTTCTTGCTCCTGCTTGGTGTTTAACTTGTGAACTTCTTATTGAGTTGATTACTGGGAGTCTTTGTTTCTTCATTACAAGAAGAAAAGAAACTTTCGTTTCCAATAAAGCAGGAAATGAATGAAATAAAGCCAAGTAATTATAATTACTTTGAGGACAAAGACTTGTTTTCTTTTCTTATTGAGTATAAAATACACCACTCAATTTTCATTTTTGTATCACCAGAGTTTAATAAAATTATAGTATCAAATTATATCTAACAAAATTTTTTGATCTGACACTCATCCAGAAACTGTAGAACTTTGTAATATTTGTGGATGTGTGTAACCCACTAACTATTTATAGCATAAGTTACTTATTTTTGCAATGGAGTTGAAATTGCTAACTTAAATTTCAGTCTAAAACATTAATTTTAAACTTACTTTCCTTACTTCCTTGTTGAGATACCAAGTGCTTTCCTCGATATTATTAACTCCTGTTTTCCTTTTATCTTGTATAATCAATGAGTGTGGAAAATATGGGTGTCATGGAAAGTTACAATCTTAAAAAATAATTTAAAAGCCATTTAATTGACAAAGTTATTCACAGATATTTTATTAAATTGCACTTTTTATTCTCATTAGATTAACAATATTACAATTTTTCACTAAACTTATGTTGAAAAGGAAATGACATAGCTCTCATATAACATATTTGTAAGAAAAGAGTATGGTCATAAATTCATGATTATATAAAATTACTATTAATAAGGGATTCACTTAAAATACCAAAGAAAATAAGTTTGCAGACTCATATCAGGTATCATACCTTATTACGAAACTTAGATGAACTTTTAATAAGATGGAAAATTCTGTGATTCTCCTTAGTATATATTTTATCTATGGAGAATAATTGCATTTTTAGTCACAAATACTTGGTGGAGTCTGCCAAATGAATGAAGTTCAAAAACTTTAATTAGAAAGGATATTAAACTGTAAAAAAAGAGAAACAATGTTTCATGTTACAAAATTGTTCTATCACAATAGTCAATGCATTTTAGAATATATCAAACAAATACAGTTCTCATTCAAACTACCACACCACTCCTGTCTGCATCCCTTTTTCTTTTTTTAATTGTATTTTTATTAAGAAATTTTCTATTCATTTTACATACCAACCACAGATCCCCCTCTCCTGCCTCCTCTCACCCTCCAGCCTTCCCTCCCACCCCCCCCCATTCCCACCTCCTCCAAGGCAAGGTCTCCCACGGGGAGTCACCAGAGCCTTGTACATTCAGTTGAGGCAGGTCCACTACGCTCCCCCTACATCAAGGCTGTGCAAGGTGTCCCATCATAGGTAATGGGCTCCAAAAAGCCAGCTCATGCACCAGGGATGGATCCTGATCCCACTGCCAGGGGACTCCTTAAGCAGATCAAGCTACACAACTGTCTCGCTTATGCAGAGGGCCTAGCCCTGATCCATGGAGGATCCACAGCTATTGGTCCACAGTTCATGAATTTCTACTAGTTTGGATTGGTTGTTTCTGTAGGTTTCCCCATCATGATCTTGATGCTCCTTGCTCATAGAATCCCTCTTCTCTCTCTTTGACTGGAGTCCTGGAGCTCGGCCTGGTGCTTGGCTGTGGATCTCTGCATCTACTTCCATCAGTTACTGGATGAAGGCTCTATGATGACAGGGTATTCACCAATCTGAATACAGGAGTAAGCAGTTCAGGCACCCTCTCCACTAGTAGTTTAAGGTGGGGTCATCCTTGTGGATTCCTGGGAACTTCCCTAGCATGCTGTTTCTCCCTATTCCCATAATGACTCCAACCTAGATGCCCCTCAACCGAAGAATGAATTAAGAAAATGTGGTACATATACATATACACAATACTCAGCAGTAAAAAACAATAAAACATCATGAAATTTGCAGGCAAATGGATGGAACTAGAAAATATCATCCTGAGTGAGGTAACCCAGACTCAGAAAGACAGACATGGTATGTACTCACTCATAAGTGGATTCTAGATGTAAAGCAAAGGATAACCAGACTGTAATCCACAACTCCAGAGAAGCTAGGAAACAAGGAGGACCCTAAGAGGGATGTACAGATCACCTTGGGAAGGGAAAACAGAGGAGAGCCCAATGAGTAAATTGGGGATGAGGAGGGGCAATAGAGGGGAGGGGATGGGGGATGAGAACATGAGGGAATGGGATGGTCGAGCTGGGGGAGGGATGGAGTGAGAGAGCAATGAAAAAGATACCATGATAGAGGGAGACATCATGCATCCCTTTTTCTATCTCCATCTTCATTGCCGTTTCTATTGCATCTGTTCTTTCTTACCGGCCAGGATTCTTATAAACAGGAAAAAACAGAACTCCAAGAGAAGCTGAATTGAAACTAGGAATATACGTTTGCTGACTTTGCTGGCATTTACAGTTCATGAATACACACTTTATTCTACCCTTTGCTTATTCACTAGAATAGGATTATTNGCATCCTCTCATCGCAATCATAAATCTACTAATACATGTTTGGAATAGCACTTTTTCTTTCACACTAAGCCTTTTCCACTGAGGTTTATTTTTCTGTCTAGTCTCTAAGGAACAATATTCTTTTATTTTTTCAGTTTTTATTTTTGAGAAAATAATGTAATTACATTTCTTCCTTCCCTTTCCTCCCTTCAGACCTCCCCCCACTTACCTCTACCTTGCTCTTCAAATCTGTGAACTCTTTTTTTATTAGTTGTTATTTCTTCCATATATGTATATACATATATATTCTTATGTGTAGCCTGCGGAGTCTGTATAGTGTTACTTGTGTGTGTGTTTTCTGAGCTGACCATTTGTTACTAATTAACCAATTGGTGTGCTCTTCCTCGGAAAAGACTATTTCTCCCACTCTTAGCTTTCTTTAGTTGCCTGCAGTTTTTTGCATAGGATGGAGACCTTGTGGACTTTCCCCCATACACTTTGGCATATCTATTGCTGTTATCCTTGTTCAGCTAACAATTAGGCAGTCATATTGTTGAGACTTTATGGTTCAGCTTCTGATATTCCTATGAGCCATAGTCTCACAGGGAATTCCATTCCTACAATTCTTACAATACTTAGAATTCTTCTGTCCCCTCTTCCACAATGTGCCTGAATCTTCGGTGAAGGGGTTATTGAGTAGATGCATCCATTGTGACTGGGCCCCACAACTCTGTATTTTGATTGGTTGTGGTTTTTTGCAATGGTCTCTGTCTGTTGCAAAGAGAAGTTTCCTTGTTGAGAGGTGGGAGCTACACTTATCTGTGGGTATAAGGACCCATGTTCATAGATTTTTTTTATTAGGGATCATGCTGGTTTAGTATAGTGGTGGTTATAGATTCTCCACCAATATCCGTGATTTCACTAACAGAGTAGTGAACTAGGTTTCCAGTATCAGTCATAGATTCCCTCTTGTTGAGGATGTCTTAAGTCCAATTACAGAGCTTTTGGCTACTCCCAAGGTATGCATGCCACTACTGAACCCTTAGCTTTATCAGGCCATGCTGGTTTTTGATGTGGTTCATAGGCATCATAGCTGGGTGGGACTATTGGTTGCCTCCCTCCTTTGGAAGCTACCATGAAAGCTAGTCCTCAGGAAGGAAGCTTTCAGGTCTGATCCATCTTAGGGTCTCTGGTCCCTGTTTCTAAAGTACATGGTATCTTCAGCAATGGGGACTTACCCTCCACCTCTGAGACCAACCAAAGACAATAGCAATAAGCTGTATGTTTTGGAAGTCTCTCAGACAGACCTAGCCAACAACACAAAAGAGGCATTTTCATGTCCAGTATTGGGTTTTTTGTTAGGTGGTCTTTGGTTCTTGGAAGGAGTATCATCAGCTCAGATGATAAAAGTTCATTGAAACTATATATGTATACTCATACACAGAATTTTGTATATTATAGGGGTTTGGTAGGTAAATAGTTAATAGTATTACTTCTTGTGGTTTTTTTCTTTATTGTCATTTTATCCTCTTCCTTCCTTATTCTTGTATTTATCTCCTTTCCTCTTCCTAAAGAGCCCCTCTTATTTCCCTGATCAGATCACTGATACCCTGCTATTTCCCTATTGTTTGGCCTCCAAATCCCCAGTCCTAATAATGATTCTGTTTTGCTTTCCTGTTTCTTCTCTGAACTCACATACGAAGATTTGGAGTTAGGAGACTCCAATGAGAAAGAACATGTGATGTTTTCTTTCTGGATCTGGATTACTTCACTCAATATCATCTTTCTAATTCCATTCATTTACTTCCAACTTTCTTGATATTTTCTTTGCAGCTGAATAGTATTCCATAGTGTGTATGTGCCACGTTTTCTTTATCCATTCATTGATTGAAGGGCATCTAGGTTCTTTGCATTTCCTAGTTATTATGAAAGAGCAGCAATGAACATGGGTGAGCAAGAACCTGTGGAGTAGTATATCAAGTTGAACCCATTGGGCATATGCCAAGGAATGGTAGACCTGAGTCATATGGTGGATTTGTTTTTAGCTTTTTGAGAATTCTCCACAGTGATTTCCATAGTGTCTCCACTAGTTTGCATTCCTAGCAACAGAGACTAGGAGTTCATATGTATGGCTGATTCACTCTGAACTATTTGTTGAATAGTCTGTCTTTTCTTCCTTTTATTTTTGTGATGACTTTATCAGTTAAAATTTGATGTAAATGTGAGTCTTGTCCCGGGTAGGTAATATCATTTTATTTATCTTTCTTTTTTTTTAAGATTTATTATTTATTTATTTATTATGTATAAAGAAGAGGGCGCCAGATCTCATTACAGATGGTTGTGAGCCACCATGTGGTTGCTGGGAATTGAACTCAGGACCTCTGAAAGAACAGTCAGTGCTCTTAAACTCTGAGCCATCTCTCCAGCCCTTTATTTATCTTTCTATAGCCATTTGCATAACATGCTACCCTAATTAACAGATACTTGTGTGAGATTTATAGTAAATCTTGGTCTTTTTAGCCTTTGTCACATTATGATCTACTCAGCCCTTGATGCTAAATGTGAATCTTAGAAATAGTTCATCAAATTCCAGGGGAAAACATACTGAAGTTAATTTTTTTATAATTAATTTGAATTTAAAGGTTGGTTTGGAGGATCATTGTACTTTTACAAATCTCAGTCTTCTCGTCCTAGCTGTGCATGTATGTGTGTGTCCGCATATTACTTAAGACTTTCTTGCATCTTTTATATTTTCAAAAAGGTTTAGATGTGCTTTTATTCTGTTTATCAGATTCAAGTTTCCTATTGTATAAATTAGAAGTAATTCTTCCATCACTAACTACCTTTCAGGGCTGGTTTTAGGCTAAATTGAAATGATAATTATGAAATAATTACATAAATGATAAGATTTTTGCTGGGAGGTTGAGTTATTTTAACCTGAGGTAGGTTGCTTAATGAAATTTGGGGGTTCTTTGAGATTCTATTTAATTATTATTCTCCTTCTTTTTCCAGTATAAAAGTTAAGATCTTATAATTATTTAAAGTAATTGCTATTTTTCAACATTAGGAAAACTATTGTTATGTTTAATTATTTCTACAAGGCTTAGTCAACCATAGCTTTTCATTTATCTACTGCTGCCTTGAATTAATGAGGGATATAAAATAGCATTTTAGCAATTATTTGTTATACTATATACTATGTTGGTAGCATTGAATCAGGTTTGAGATAGTTATTTTTGTTTTAGGGGACAAACTGAAATTCAGTAAAGAGACTGAAAGGTCTGCTACTTGATTTTTAAAAATAGGTGTATGGGTGTTTTCTTGCATGTACATGTCCTCACTGTGTGCATACAGTGTCCACAGAGGACAAATGTTTGTTTTGTTCATTTTTTTTATTTTGTTTTGGTATTTTTTGCCTGATTGATTTTATTTATTTATATTTGGTTTGTTTGTCTGATTTTGATGTTTTTGTTTTGTTATTGTTTTTCCTGCTTTTGTTGTTGTAATTTTAGAAAGAGCATGAAAATGCATGTGTAAGGATGTGGGGAGAATCTTGGAGAAGTTGAAGAGAGCAAAGAATATGATCAAAATATACTGTATAAAAATATTTTTAAAATTTCTATTTTATGTGTGTGTTTTCCTGAATGTATGTGTGCCATGTGGCTGTAGTGCTGAGAGAGGTCAGAAGAGGGCATTGGATCCCCTGGAACTGGAGGTACAGTCAGTTGTGGGCTGCTCTATGAGTGCTAGGAATCAAACTTGGATCCTCTGAAAGAACAGCTAGAGCTCTTAACCACTAAGCCATCTCTCCAGGCCCACCATCTTTCCTTTGCTTTTGGTTTGATTTTGGCTTTTATTTTTTTGGCGGGGGAGGAGGTAGGTAAGGGGGTATTGAGACAGGGTCTCATATTCTGGCTGGCATGGAAGTTACTATGTAGATCAAGCTGGTCTTGAACTCAGAGTTCTGCTTGCCCCTGCCTCCTGAGCACTGCTATTAAAGGTATATGTCACCACATATAACCTCATCTTTTTTTTTAATTTGTCATTCTATAGACTAATGAATACAAAAATTTTGAACATAGTTTTTATTATTACTACTTTTATGAGAAAATTTTCTCTTAATGTTTTTGTTACTATTAACAAATAACATGAAATGTAAATTTTTTCCGTTTGGATTCTTTTAAGTTGATCATTTCAAGCACTTTTCAAAGAGATGTAGTATTTACAGCTTGCCAAAACAATAGTAGAAATCACCTTTTCTTGCTGTTTTCATCAGTATATTATCTGAAAACTAAGTTGAGATAAGAAAATATTCACTTGAGTAAATTTAAAAATATAAATTATAGTGATATAAGTATAAAATTTTATCAAAAGATTTATGAAGAAAATACATCACTAAAGGGATGATATCATATATATGCAGCCAGCATATTAAGTAATAAATACTTTTGAAGAAGAACAAGAAATTTCTTACTCTAGAGAATTGATAATATTTTAATAGATTAAAATAAGGACTTATTATTACTAAAGCAGATAATCACTAGCTACAAATATGAAGTTCCACTTACTGCTTTGCATAAAACTCTATTCCATAAAAGCAAACAATTATGTTGTTATTGTGATGAATTAGTTGACAGTAGTCCTATACATGTGATGTGATGGGTTAAGTATTTAATGGATACTTAGCCTATATGAATAAAAGATGATTTTATTTTAAATGCAAGAGTGTTTCTTGCAGATTCAGTTGGTATATTATGGTAAAATATGAGAATTACTTTTTAAAGAGGAATATTAATAAATCAAACTGTATTCTGATATAAGCTTCTAGGTTGATGAAAGTTGTGAAAACCCTATCATGAGAATAGAGTCAAGGGTAAACACTTACAGCAGAAACGTAGTGCAATTTTCAAATGAAGCCAAACACTTAAGTGGTTGTTATGTGGAACCAAGTTAAGTCTAATATACTCCATATGGGAAAAAAAGAACCAACTCTTAATGGACAAGTTCCATTTCAAACAAGACTAATTATTGACACTCCAATTATTTAAACATGACAACATCTCTACTGTGATTAGTAGAGGAGCTTCCTGATCTGAGAAGACTGAACTAGATGATTCTATCTAACTTAGTATTTATAAAGCATCTATAATATACTAGTTGTTGAGACTTATTTATTCTTAAATATCACTAATCCTTAGTAGTATGTGGTTCTAGATTTTCATCTACAGAGAAAATGTTTCTTAGGGCCTGTAAGATGGTTCAGTGGATAAAGATGTTGGCCACTAAGCCTGACAACCTAAATCTGATTCCTGGAATGTGATGGAAAGAAGAACACCAATTGCAGCAAGTTTTTCTCTGACCTCTACATCATGCTGGGCCTACCCCCACACACACACAAAAGTATTAAAAAAAAGTAGAAATAAAATGTTTCTTGCAGTAATTTAATGCATATAAACTTCCTAATTTTTTTAATTATGATTTATGTGTGTGTGTGAGTGCTTGCTTGTTTACATGCTCATTATGTTCATGTAGGTGCCCACTAAGGCCAGAAAATGGCATTGAATCCTCTTGAGTGACATTTATAGGCCAATTTGAGCCAAATGAAATAGGTGCTGGGAGCTGAACCCACGTTCTCTGCAAGTGCAGCAAGTTTTCTTAACTGCTGAGCCACTTATCCAGCCCCCATATAAATATATTTTTTTAATTTTATAGGTTTGTCTACCAAGTAATGCATTCATCACAGCATTTTATGCATACCACATATAAAAACTATAACAAAGTTGTAGTAATTATTATATGTATAATATAGTTTTGGATATATACCAATCTACACATCTCTATGAAGTAGAACAAGTAACCAGAAAATACAGATGTTACATATTTTAAAACAGTTCCATAGTTGATTCATTTGTATTTTTTAACATTTTTATTTCTAATGTAGGAGTGAGGGAAGTGACCTGACAAAGTGATGGCTAAAGAGAAGCAAAGAACTGAAGAGTGAGGACAGGGGTCCTACAGTGTGGTTCCAGAATTAGAATAATCAGCATCACCAAGGCACTTTGAGAATGTAATTTCCAGGGCTCCACTCAAGATCTGTTGAACCAAAAATTTGGTGTGGTAAGGTGACATGGGTAATAAGTTTAACTTTAATCAAGCCTCCAGACCATAACACTGGAAATAAGAATGCAGATTCCATAATTTCACATAGTCACATGATTTATTGAGAAACTTATGAGGGGAAGAGCCCCAGAGAACTCTTAAGACAGTGTTGAAACTCTTGCATTGAAAAATAATATTGAGATAGCTTTTTTTTCAATGTTTACATCTATCATTTCAAATAATAAAGCTGGATGTAGCTGCCTTCCAGAAATAAAGCCTATTTATTTTGTCTCACAGAGAATGAATCCTTTCTTCCTCTAACACAGCATTGGATAACGTTCAAAAAAAGTAATTACAGACCAGTTAGTAAATATATGCTGAGACAGTAGAGTGCCAGATAGCAGCAGCTATATGTCTGTATATCTGCCACTGCTGCTAAATCAGCTGGGCCTGCTTCTTCTTTCTTTTTTTTAACTTAATGTGTAATAGGGAGAGGACAGAATCCTCCTTGCAGTTACAAAACATCCTCTCACTATTTTCCTAAGTATTTATGTATTATTTTCTTTTTTCTGCTGTCTAGTAGAATGACAATCAGGACTGCACATTTTTACAAATTGCTTCGTAACCTACTGTACTCCTGTTTTATTCAAAAAGCTTGTCAAGCCATACAAGCTTATGCAAGTTTAGGGAGTTAAACATCACAGCCAATTCAATCTTATTTTGATATAAAATGAACAGCGAATTATTTTATTGTAACAGTTTATCATTTTGGACCTAAATTACAGAAAAGTAGTTTGGAGGTGCCATAACAATGATGGAAGTGTCCATTTGTGTAGGCATGTTTTCTACAGTTTGGTGTATAGCTCTCTGCTCTGATACATTTTATATAACACTTGAATATAATGGTTTGGATGAAGATAGAACATGATCTTCTGGGCTTTCTGATTTTTCTTCTCTATCCATAATTGCTTAAGCTATTAAAAAACACTTTGAATTGAGCAATTTCAAATTCTAGGATTATTTGTGTTTGGTATCAGGAAGGATGTGAAAAGCTGTCTGTGTTTGGCAAGGGAAGGTTTGTCATTGACTCACTTCCTGTTGCTTGTCCTGGCCGTCTATTGTGGGCTTATTCTGATCATTCGTCTTGTCTTAACAATTGTGGCAATAATTAGTTTAGAGCTCTGCTTATATGTATAGCTGTGGGCTCTAGTCATATGTATAGCTGTGGGTTTAGTCATTTTTTAATGTAGGAAATTATTGTCATAATCTACAGTTTTGCTGTTTCCCCAGACATCTGTCTGAACAGGTATCAAATTATTCTGTTTCCAGGCAATCTGACTTGATTCTCCTCACACACTCAATCTAAAGGATTTATGTGAATATATTTTGTTGGCTATTAGAAAAAAATCCTTTGTTGTCTACTGTACAGATTACTATTGGAATGTCATTCAAATGTTGCTAGTTTTCAAGCCTATGCAGATCCCTACTGCTAGTAATATTGGGTTACACTTTACAGCTATAACCATCACTAACAGTCTGCTCTAGAGGATCCTCTCGGGATAAATGCTAGCTTTCATCTGTACATCTGAATCTCAGAGTACTTACTGAAACAGCTGGCCTGAGATCCTAGACTGACTCACTCAATTGGTCCATTGACCTTGAGATAATATGTATTTCTAACAATTATCAGAGTTAATGATGTTGCTCTGGATAACACTAGATAAATCTGGTTGTTTGGTTGGTTGGTTAGTTATTTTCATTCATGCTCTAGAGTTGCTTACTAAGATCAGATATTCTGACTCAGTCTTTTTTCTACTTTTTTTCTGCTTTTTACACTCTTATAATCCTAAGGGCACATTTCCAGTAAAATATATGAACAAAATCACTATCTCAAACCCTGCTAATGGGGAACATGATGCTTGCATCTGATGATCTCTGATACCAAGGGTCTTTAGTTCAACTTATTCAACAAACTAGTATTGAATGACGTTGAATGCCATAGATGGTATATGAAAGATAATTACCAGTCTATTTCTTAAGCAACTCAAATCATTTAGTCAAGAGTAGAAAAATAAATGTGCAATTACAAGCAGCATGATAATAGTCCTGAGAATTTCAGGCTAGGAAAGTTTTTATCTGAGCTTTGAAATATAAGTTGAATTCCATGGGAGAAAAATTCTGAAATACAACTGTGTGGGCTTGAAATTTATTGAAGACATATTCTACGGGAAGCCAGTGAAGAAGTGAGACAAGCAGATTTGTACAGATGGAGAAGTTGGGAAAATGCTCAAGTGAACCCATAGACATGAAACATCCCTTCAAAGTTGTCCATAATTAAGGGAAAAATTCATCATTCGATTCAGGCTTCCCAGTGTGAGGAGCATAATATTGGGAGAAATAAGTCTGGTTAGCTGAGAGATGTTCAAAGAAGATACACACAATATACACATAATAAATCACTTATAGTAGATGTTTGATTATAAGCATCTCAGTAATGCACACTGGCTTCCAGCCAGACAACTACTGATCCTAGTGTACCCAGCAGGAATTTTAACTGAATCTTCTCTTATGTATTACATTTCTTCAATATCACAAATGCTAAATGCAAGATAAATTTTAAATTGTAATTTTCTCAAAATGTATACTGCAGCTAGACCTGAAAAATTTTGAGCCCTTGTTGAAATGACTCCGAGGAGAAATGCAGCAGGTAACAAATCTGTCACCAAGCAGCAATCTTCAGAATAAACGTATGTTGGCCTAGAGTTCAGAGGCTAAAGTCAATTTAATGAGAAACCTGTCACTATTTTCTTTTACATGAATTAAATATGTTGCAAGTAGCAGGAGTCACAACCCAATGGTAAATAGTCTAGCTGCCCAGAAGAACTTTTATTTTATACAGTTCTTGGGGTCACCTAAAGATGAATGTGAATTACTTGGATTGAACAGAATTCTGCTCACTATGCTCTAATATGTAGTGATAAAACTCAAGAATGTAATTAAAGATAATTCATCTGAATGCAAGTGTTGGTATTTTGTACTACATCTATTCCAAATACTGAAATTTTTCCATCAATGTAATAATACCACAATGTAAGAATTTATAATCTTAATGAATAAAAGGAAAGACTATTAGTAACTCTTCAGGAAGTTAATTGCATACCATTATGGTGACAGAAAGACAAGTCATTACACACCTACTATGATGGTGTGAAAAACAATGGCCCGCATAGGCCCATATATTTGAATGCTTAGTCATCAAGGAATGGCACTGTTTGAGTAGGATTAGAAAGTTAGGAGGTGTGGTCTTGCTGGAGGAAGTGTGTTACTTGGGGTGGGCTTTGAAATTTCAAAAGCCTACATTAGGCCCAGTGTTGCTCTCTAGGCCTGCAGCACCATGAGGGCTGCCATGCTTCCCACCATGATAATAATGGACTAAACCTCTGAAACTGTAAGCAAGCCCCCAAATAAATGTTTTCTCTTATGAGAGTTGCCTTGGTTATAGTGTCTCTTCTTAGCAATAGGACAGTAACTTACACACCTACTCAGAGTAAATGTTACCCAAATCCATACTTTCTATATTCTATATAAAGTACCAGGGATCCAAACACAAACATGCATACACACATACATGCACGTTCACAGACATACAGGGATGAAATAGACCCACATCTATCCTTACAGCAGCTGAATTTCATCCTGATGGAATGGCTTTTGACAATATCATGAATCTGTATGAAAGAATAGCAGATTTAGCTTCTAGGAACTACCTACCCTCTGAAATGTGTGTTTTAAATTTACCCCATGGCAAAGCAAGTGACATTCAAGGATTGGGAATGTGGTTAGATAAATGAAAATGCGACTCCGCTTCTCAGATCTTTTGCCTGTCTACATTATTCAAACATTCTACTGAGAGGATTATACAAAACCCTAGTGACCAAATCATTATAGGACAAAAAACCACTTTTATGTCCCTGTACTCTAGTTCAAGGTTTGACAAACTAAAACCTTGGGGAAAATGCAGGCATTCATTTTTGCAAACATATTATTATTTACACATCGTCCTGGCTATTGTTTATCTACAGCAGCATAGCTGAATAGTGCAACAGAGAGAATGTGAACCACAGTACCTAACACACACTCTAGCTTTCATCTATTCTTCCTAGTTCAACTTTCCAGTCCCCTTCTTCAGAGAGTTAGAGTCAGTGAGGATGGATGAGACTCAGAAACTTATCTGGTGAACAAACACAGAAACATTTAGTAAACACATGCCTAGTAGTTTGACTTTCTGATTCCTTTCCACGCAGTTTTGAAATTCATCAAATTCACATTCGTTGATTTCTTCTTCTCCCCATGTAAGCTCAAGGTACTGACCAATGTAATGTGTAAAGTTCTCATGGCTGAGGTTTACTAGAGGCAGAACTTGTGGTGGTAATTAGCAGAGGGAGGACTCTAGGTGGAAGAAAGCAGGATAGGGTAGGAGAGAATAGCTAAGCAATGTGTTCTCAGCTGGAGGTGTGCTTTAGTGTGATTCCCAGAGGGACCTTTGTAGCATGAATTGAACCATGAAGTTGTGGTGTGAGGCTTTTTTGGACTCGTTTCCAACCCCCATGGTATCACTTAGTCATTTGAAACTAGGTACCCTTAAATAGAGGAAAACCAGGAGCCATTAGGAGCAATGTAGGGGGCACATGTGCAACCACAAATATCAGTACATGTACAACACCCAGTTCATGAGGTAAAAATCCAAAATGAATAAAAGTTACCTGAACTTTAAATGTGTCCTCCAGGAACTTTGTATGCAATAACCTTTAATAAGTAACTTAAGCTATGTTTTCAAAGTAGTGCATTTTTGTTTGTAATAAATACATCTGTTGAATTTTAAAATCTTTAGCATTCTATGGTATATGACAAGTGAAAATATATGTCAGGGAAAAATTCCTTTTCTAGTAAGCAGTCTTTTATTCTTGATTAGTGTCATTGATGAGCTACTTGGTTAGGAAGACGATCTGGGTATGGTTATCACTGTGAGTAGGACAGGAGTCTTAGGAACAAAGCATATAAATGTTTTAGGCCCGCTTGCAACAGAACTGCTGCCAGATAACACACTCCTATGAATCTCCATTTTGCAAAACATGCTCAAAGAATATAAAACATCATTACATACTCCATACTCCGAATTTACTTTCTAAAGAATCATTGCTACCACTATTTGCAGAATCCTCCCAAACAGGACATCCAATACTCAATCTTTATGCAAAGTCACACAGTGAGCCCATGGTATGGTTGAATGTTGCAGAAGTTTACTATTGTACACGTAATGTTTGAATCATATCTGTGTCTTATGTTCCTGGGTATATGAGGGATATATAACTTTATGGTTACAGCATTTATTTTAAAGTTTTTCATCAGACTGGAAGGAATGAAGATCTTGCTGGTTTCAGTATGGCTATATATCAGGACATTTCCACATCCCTAAACATTTTCTTAAAATAACATTTTCTTGAAAAATAAGTTACAGTAGTGATCCTTTATTCATAATTTTTCTGTCATTGTTAGTTTGCATTTTATTGGTGTGATAAAACACTAACCAAAATCAACTTGGAAGAAGGAAGACTTTTTTTGTTTTGTTTTGGGTTTGTTTTACTTCCCATTTCCCAGTCACATTTCATCATTGATGGAAACCAAGGCAGGAACTCAAGCAGGGCAGGAACCTAGAGGTCAGAACTTAAGCAGAGGCCACAGAAGTGTTGCTTATAAGCTTGCTCCTCCTAGCTTGAGTTTGCTTTTTTTATATAACTCAAAACTATCTGCCTAGGGGTGGCACCACCTGTAGCTGACTGGGCCTTTCCAAATCAATCACTAATGAAGAAAATACCCAGAAATTTGCCTACAGGCCAATCTGATCTCAATTGAGGATCTATAGTTCCAGATGACTCTTTAGCTTGTGTCAAGTTGACAAAAGGAAACCAGCATATAAGAGCTGGTTTTAGTTAGTTGTGGTGAACTGTAATCCATAAAGACTATATGGAAAATTTCTCAAATCAGTAATTTGTAATTTTTAAGTTCTATGTCATTCTGGACAGTGATGAAATTATGTTTTGTCAGTTTCTGTGCCTTGAAGGAGGTGTATGATTCTTTGTCCAGTAAATCTATATTATATCACTATATGCATCCACCCATTAGTCAGTCACTCAGTAGCTATCTGCGTTATTATTACACTATCACAGTGCGTGTGTTCAAGTAAGTCTTATTTTACATAGTAACAGTCCTATATAACACAGGAAGAACTGATGTCAGCAACATGTAAATGATAAAATGAAGCAGTGAAGTGCTTCGTTAAAGTGAAATTTCTAATAATAAAAGAAAAAATTGTATGTGAGGTCAATAAAGTCTCTCATAAGTTATTTTTGCTGATCACTTACTATGACTAATTTATAGATTAACCTTGAACAAAGGCATTGATACATAGGAAAAAACCATGCTATCCAGGGCATTTGATACTCCTTAAAGGTCCAGATACCTATTTGGCTTGTTGGAATGTTTCCCCACTGACAAAGAGAATACTTTCATTTGCAAAACCTTCACACATAGGTTTACATTTCTTTTTGGAATGAATGGTTTTAGTACTCATGTTTGGCAGATGAAACAAAGGAAAAATGCAAAGCAATATGATTAATGTCGAGATTGACTACCAGCTTTTTCAAAAAATAAACTGATTCCAAATGAGATTATGTTTTTTTCCAGATAATTTATCAACACATGGGAAGTAAAGGAAAATGAAGGAAATGAACTTTGTTGTCCTTATTTTAATACTTCATATTTTCTAAATAAAGCAATATGATATGTGTATGTTATAAATTAATATGAAGATAGTAGTGTGCTTGGATGACATCATTTCTAGAGTTGAGATCGGGGTTACAAATCAAATACAGGACCTTGTACTTCCAGATGCTCTTTATTGTATGTTTGTTCAAATTCTCTCCCAGTCAGATGCCTGAGGGTTACTGACCACTTACCTCAGAAATCTCTATCCCTACATATGCCACATGCATCAACAAAAATTAAGTGTAAGTTGCTGGGGAAATGGCATAGTCCACAGAATACTTTCTGCACAAGAATTAGGACATGAGTTTGGATTACCTCTACCATTCACATAGGAAAATCAGTCATAAATGTGACATCTCTATCACAGTCCCTTCCCTAAGGCTCAGGGATCATTTCAGAAAAGGAAGGAGAAATATTGTTAGAGCTAGAGGTAGTAGATATCTATAGCTAAGCAGATTTTCCAGACATGACAGTGCCCTTGTACACATGAACTCACAGTAGCTGTGACTTCATATATATGACCTTCACAAAATCAAGCAAACTAAAATTCCAGCATAGATGGGGGAAGGTCTTGTCAATCCCCATGCTAGCTGATGAGCAATTTGCAATTGATTGCTGCTGGGGGATGGGAAAGTCAGTATTCTTCATGAATGTAGGGCCCCAGTGTGGTAATATATTATATACCCTAATAAACTTTGCCTGAAGATCAGAGTAATGTGATGATATATTGTGTACTCTAATAAACTTGCCTGAAGATCAGAGGACAGAGCCAGCCACTAGATTAAACATAGAGGCCAGGCAGTGGTGGCACACACCTTTAATCCCAGTACTTGGGAGTCACATGCCTTTAATCCCAGCACTTGAGATCTCATGACTTTGCTTGGGAAGCACACATTCCTTTAATCCCAGGAAGTAATATGGCAGGGCAGAAAAAGCTATATAAGGCATGAGGAAACAGAAACTCACTCTCTTTAGGCTGAGGATTTTGTAAGGTAAGAACGAGTGGTTGGCTGCTCTGCTTCTCTGATCTTCAGGCAAAGTTTATTAGGGTACACAGTATATCACCACACCCCAATACTGGGGAAATGGAGACAGAAGAATCTCCAAATTTGGATGGTCGGCCAACCCATCTAGCTAAATCACTGAGCCCTAGGTTCAGTGAGAAATCCTGTCTCAAGGAGGGAAGTAGCGGTAAGTAGACATGATCAATATACATTGTACAAATGTATGAAACTTTCAAAGTATAAAAAATATTTTGAAAAGAAAAGAGAAAAACAAAACTTCTACTTTAACAACAACTAAAAAAGCAATGAAGAGAGCAATTCAAGAAGATATCCATTTCGACCTCTAGCTTGCACACACACACACACACACACACACACACACTAAAGAGAAAGAAAGAAAAAGAAAATCAAAGGAAGGTATTCTTGCCCTGTAATTAGACATTCCAGTCTCACTCTGATGGCCAGAATCATTACAAAGCAACATACTGGCAAGGACAAATCTGAAACCAGTTCACACTAGGGAGATGAACTGAATGTCACTTAGCCTCAGGTAGAGTATCTGTTCTACATCATCTTTCTGCTTCACATCCTTCTCTACCTATTTGAAAAGAAAAAGTGTAGGGTGGTAGGCTGCAAGACAATCCAGGTGATAGTTAATTATTTAGACTCTAGATATAGACCTGGCTCAAATCCCAACACTGACAAATATTAAGAGCTCACCAAAGAATAAATTACATTAGCTTTTTAGGCCTCTACTTCTTGTCTAAATAAAACTTAATATGTAAATTGCATCTCTAACTTCAAAAACCCCCAATCCTCCACAATTTAAAATGTTTGGGGTGCAGAAACGATGCCACAACTGAAAAATTCCATGTTATGTAAATAAACAAAATTACTAAAATAATTAGTAAAACTTGCACAGGCTCTATGCATATGGTATGCTTCCTGTCTGGATTTGCTTTCCACCCTCATAATATCTCATTATCTATGAATATTCCAAAATCTGAAATACAGAAGCTGAACTGTAAAAACTTTCTGAGCACAAACATTTTATATATAGGATACTTAGTTTTCATGTAATCTATTATTGTTTAATAAGTAAAATTACATGTGCAAAAGTCTTCCCTAGTACTTTATACATACTAAGTATGTGAAAATATTTAACATTAGTATCTTTAATAATTTCATAATTCACTTAAAGTATTAAATAATTTTTCATAAAATGAGAGTAGTATTCAGGTATGTGGGCATTCTCAAGAATTGTTCTCTGAAAATTAATTAAGAAAAAAAATTTAATGGAAATATTTTATTTAAAGTGAAAAATCAATTTCAGTTGTAAAGATTCTGCTTGTGGTACATGCATTTCATTCCCATGATTTTATCAAAGCAAGAAAAGATGTTGCAAATTAAGATGGTACTCAAATATGTGGGATAAAACAGATGCTTTCCAAGCCCTCGGATTCCAAAGACAAAGTCAGCGGCCTTGGCCATTATGCCCCTTGTTTTCTCAAATAATACCCTTGTTTTCTATATTTTGGTGAGCTTGCCAGCTGGAAGAATACATGATTAGATTTGAAACTAGATCACTGCTCAACACTACTCTCTTTCATTTGGATTGGCATTAATTGCAATTACTCCATGTCTCTAATACACCCTTATATTTTTCATGTACCCTGTGGAGTGTACATCTCTAATCCCTTCTGTTAGGCCAACTAGTTCTCTTATTTCATGCACACAAAATGTTCCTTGGTAGCATCCAAGTAGAATTTTTTTTCCAATATAGGAGTGTGTATCCGTCTATGTGTGTGTACAATCATGGATATGTTATTAATCTATCCTCATGTCTATATATACATACTAGATGATCTCACTATGTTTATATGATGAGTTTTATTCTGCTATACCTAAGGTGAATTGAGAAATGTTCCGAACAAAGATTATGTCCATTCCTTCCCTTCCCCCCCCCCTTTGTAAGACGAATTTCTAAATGGTCTTGTTAAATAAAAACACAGGGCCAGAGATAGGGATGAAAATCTGACAGATCAGAGGAATTAGGAACAGCCACCAGCCTCACCTTAACAACGATGCTGCTGCTTCCAAAAGAGTGAGTGTCTCCCTATACATCCACATCTATATTCCTTTCTGTTCTGTTCTCCCATTGGCTCTCTCAGCCTAGCTACATCACTTCCTGTCTGTCTGTATAGACCTCCAGAATTCTATGGTTGATGTTGGGATTAAAGATGTGTGTCTCCATGCTTGACTTTGTTCCTAGTGTGACCTGGAACTCACAGAGATCCAGACAGACCCTGCCTGCTAAGTGATAGGATTAAGGACGTGTGCTAACATTGGAAGGCTAGCATCTGACCTTGTTCCTCTGATCCTCAGATAAATTTTATTGGGAGACATAGATAAAATACCACCACACCCCTATTCTTTCTTTTTCTCTCTCTCTTTCTTAACTTTCTAGCAGCTTTCCCAGATACCTGAATCAAATATAAACAATCAATATATACTGGCTTCATGACTGAGACAAAACTTCACGTTCTCACTGATAGTAGATTTGAGACAGTAAACACCTAAATAGTATTGGTGTGGATGCAAAAAATACTGGAGCAATAAGTGTAGTGGGTAGCTGTTTGAGCCATGCACTAAAGCACTGCCCCTACATACCATTTACCTATGTTCTGGACATCTCTGGATTTTAGTTTATTTTGTTGGTTTTGTTTTTTGTTTTTTTGAGACAGGGTTTCTCTGTGTAGCTTTGGCGCCTGTCCTGGAACTCCCTTGGTATCCCAGGCTGGCCTCGAACTCACAGAGATCCGCCTGCCTCTGCCTCCTGAGTGCTGGGATTAAAGGCGTGCGCCACCACCGCCCGGCTCTGGATTTTAGTTTATGTCTCTGGTTTGATGTTGTTCTTGTTGGTGGTAGTTCCATTTGTTTATGTTCCATTTGTTTATGTCATTACCCTTTATTTCTCCTTGATAATCATTCCTATTGTATATAGTAGTATTTTTTTTTTAGGTTAGAACTTTCTTATTTAGACAAAAGGGGGAGATGTAGTGGATAGCTGTTTGAGCCATGCCCTGAAGCACCACCCCTAGTGAGGCAGCTGTAGCTGTTACACCTGCCTATGACCTTGAGGTACCCGCCCCTTGGGCATAGCCACCAGGGACCCTTAAGATCTGGGATACAAGTATGTCCCCTCTCTTGGCTACCTCATGGTTGTGGATGCTGAGATCTTGGACCAAGCTGTTCAGTGTAGGACATAGCTCAGCTTTCCCCGACCCTATGATAAATCTCCCATGGTTGTGAGTTTACCCCCAAATAAATTCCTTTGATCATTAATAGACTCTGTGGATTAATCTCATTAAATAAGCACAAATGGAAAGAAAAAAATCTTTGAGGAATATTTTAGGTTAATAATACATTTGGGATGACTTCCCTGGATACTTTTTGATTCAGCTTCCAATTTACAATGTGAAACTGATATTTGCACATAATCAGTACCACTAGACTGCAGAATTCTGTTAGCATTCTGTTTATGACTCTAGAATAAAAGTCAAACACCATTGTGAGGCTAACCCAGTCTCCTTACTTTTTTTCTGTCATTTTACATAATATTGAACATGTAAATGGTAGTTTATGAAATGCAAGAATGAAAACACAATCTGGCTCTCAAATTTTTATATGAATATACTTTAACTATTTACTTTTATTTATGTTTGAAAATAAGAAAGAATAACCTTATCACCAAGGGAATGGGTGGGAAATAATAGAATTCAGGAGTGGGTTGATATTTGAGGTTAAACTAAACAATGCCTTCATTGCAGTGAGCCCTTCTTATGTCTGTCAAAGGTGACACACAAGTCATTGACAATGAGTCCATTCTATCTGGCATTGGGTTCATAGTGATTTGCAGTGCCATGTTATTCAGAGCTAAATAACTGTTGTCACTGCTCTATAATTTCACCATGAGCTATCTGGTTACTTTCAGACAAAAGAAAGTGTCTCATAATAACGGGGTATTGTACAATTCTGCTCTTTCTTCCAGAAAAAAAAAAGGATCTATGTAAGGATTTATCTCCATACATATTGAGAAAGAAAATAAGCTTTAAAAAGTTTTACTCCACTGTCCCTTTAGCAATTCTTATGTGGCTTTCCTTAGGAGACAAATGCTACCCTCAGCATATTCTGTGTATGAAATGGTACCAAATGGTCATAGCTAATTGTGAAGGATTTGAAAAGGGTGCTTTCTTCCTTCTATGTCTCATAGAAATGTGGAAGGAAAGACCCCTCTGGGTAAATTAGCACTTTGAGGACTTAGCCAAAGTGAATTAAATGTGATAAAGTCCCCTAACACTTTCAACTGATGATCTTGCAATTCCTTTGGCTGATTACCTAGGATACTACTCTGCTCTGGGATTCAATTGAGTCATTAAAATGTAAGACAGATTCTCTGGAAGAGAAAAATAAATGAATCTTGACTTATAGACAGTATAGCTTACTAAATAGCATTGTCTTTGGCTGACCATACCTTTCTAGGGTTGCCTAATTTCTCTTGCCCTCTCATTTGACAAACAAAGAGCTGACAGAATGTCAGCTGCAAAATCTCAAAGATATGTTGCAGACACTTTACAAGCAATTAGCAAGCATGTTCCCTAAAACTCAGTACATAAATATCATTTGAGATGTATATATTATTGATATAATGTAGCATTTATTTTTTCATAGTGATGTAGAAAAAAATGAGAAAGGGAATGTGTGATGACTATATTTAGAAAAAATGCCAAGCTCTCCACTCTTCTTAATCCACAATTCCAAAATAAAAATAGCCCTAAATCTCACACACACACACACACACACACACACACACACACACATCTTAGTGATGGCAGATTCAAAACAACTTGTGGCTGACCTACTGTGCAATATCCTTCCTTCTTTACCTTCATTTCCTATCTTGATGTCATTGTTCATATGATTCACTACAGGAAAAAGCCAAGTCAATGTATTTAATCACAAAACTTCTTAGTCTCTACTGAATGTGCTGCAGAATATGTATCTTATTAATTAAAAATCTTACATTCAGAATCTTGTAACAGTTAACTCTAAATGTTGGAATACATAGTCTATAATATACATTTCTAGTTGAGGTATGGTGCTATCTGTCTTACAAACTTTACTTCATTAAGCCTCATAACCTCTTTTGAAAATGGACATTGCTATGACTTTTTGTTTACATATGAGGAAAATAAGGATTGGCAAGGTAAAATAAATGGTTACTTGTGGTCCCTCTTCCAGTTCTGCATTGTTGCATAATAAAAACCCCTGTACCTGAAGTACAACGAGAAAACAGTGTTTTATAGTAAATGTGTGCAATTCAGTATCTTGACTCAGCTCAGCTGAATGGTTCCCACATATAGTTTTTGTCAAATAAGAGCTGGGATTATAATTATCTGTGGGTTGACATTTTGGCTCAAATATCTATGCTTCAGTAGAAACACCTCAAAGTTGGCATCTGTCTCTCCACGTGGCCTCTAGGTGTTGCTATTAGTGTTTAGTATGGCAGCTTCAGCATGGTGATACTTCTTATATATAGCACCTGGCATGCCCTACTAGAGCATATGTTCCAGGAAACAGAAGTGAAACCTTCCAATCCACTCAACACGGGCCTTATAAACTAGCACAGTGCCACTTGCATTTATTTATTTCCCTGGACTGAGAAAGAAGATTACATAGAAAAGACATAGCCTAGCATTCTATGTGGAAATGGAGACTACTCACCCTGTAAGTTGTATTAGTTGGCTTTTAATATTATAACAAAATACCTGAGGAAATAAATTTTGGTTCATGGTTTTGGATTATTTTGGCACATGGTTTTACATCTTCACCTGTGATTGAGTGGTCCCACAGTTTTGTGCCCTGGCGCGACAGAGAATAATGGAGGAAGTACATATCAAAGTCAGCTATTGAACACACCATTCAAGAAGCAAAAGGGAGAAATGAAAAGAAAACAAAACCAGTTCCCCACGATCCCCTTCAAGGGCACATACTCCCACTATTCTGAGGATATCGTAAAACTTATCTTCTGCCTACAGTTCCAGTGAACACCAATAATGCTACCCTCGGGACTAGCACTTAAGACACACACCTTTGGGCAACATTTAATATCCAAACCACATTCATAAGTGATATCTAAAATTGATTTTAGATATACTTAATGCAATGTTCATTCACAATGGAGCGAAGTCATCTCTCACTTACCATTTTCTCTGTATTGTACCTTATCTTGTAGTGTTGTGTGGCTTAACATTCCGTTTTTGCCCATTCTTTTTCCTGCAATCTCCTAGGCTGGCCAGACGATCCTTTGCAAAGGAAATTGTGAAGCAAGAGGTAGCTCAATCAGTAAACTGCTTGCCTATGGAGTTCAAGCACTAGGTCTGTAAAAATGTGGAACATGATGGCCTAGACTTGTAATGCCAGAGCTAGAGAGTCAATTCTATGATGCTCCTGTCTAGTCAGCCTAGCCTACTCAGTGTGTTCTGGGCAAGGGAAAGAGATTCTGTCTCCAAAAACAAGGTAGGTGGTACTTGAGGAATGACACTTGAGGTTGTCCTCTAGCACACCTGTGCACACATGCATATTGTGGAGATGTCAAAATGGTGTTGTGTGGTTAATTTGAGAGAATGGGTAGGGACAGTATTTTTCCTCCCTTATTCTAATGTTAGTGATTCTAAGTCACCATTTTAAACTCACCTTTAAACACTCTTTAAAATTACATTAATTCATTTATTTTGTGGACATGGCAGTGTGCACGTTGCATCACAAATATAGAGGTTAGAGTACAGATTGTAGATCAAAGTCAGATTGCTGAGCCACCCTGCAGGCCCTTAATCCACATATGGTAATTAGGAAACAGCAAACAAAAGAGTAACATAGGGAAGAATGAACTCCAGGAAAGGTGGTTAAGGGAAGAAGGCACAAAGAATACCTTTATACCTGCTCTATCTTCCCTCTACTTAAAGTATGATATAAATCTGTTTATTCTGTAAATATTTGCTACAGCTGCTAGCACAATGAGTGATATGCATTACTGCCCATTTCTGCAGCATAAATGCATGCAAACAGCCCCATAAGCTGGGGACCCTAGATAGCTCACTCATTAACTGTTTCAAGGTCTGCCCTCTATCCACTAGAAAATGAAAAATGAAAAACAGCTGGGTCATGCTTGTTACATGACAAAGTTTTTAGCTTTGAGAACTAAGTTGATTTTGCTTTTGTGTGTTAAGCACTGAGCCCTAGTGAACCTTGAGACAAATAGGGAGGGCCTTGAGAATTGAGTGTGTGTCCTGATTTGTGGAGGGATAACCATACAGTGCTGCTCAGGAAAGGAGTTGATTCAGTTGATGTTTCTTTAGGGAGAATCAAAGATTCGCTGGGATTTAGCTAACTGGCAGTCATGATTTTGAACTCTATCCTCATTTGGTTAAGCCTATCACATGTGTCAAAATGACATCGTTTTTTTTGTTGTTTTTTGTTCTTCAGGGAGCTTTGAGAGGAAAGCTCACAGCTCGCAGCTTGCAGCTGTGCTGATAAAATCCAGCTGAACAGTGCACTGTACTTGTCTGCATTCCTCAGGGATGCAGAATACTTATCTTCTATCTCCTGTCTCTCTCAACCTTCCTTCTGGATACTGACCTTTACAAGCATCCCTCCTTGCCCTGTATTGTCCTATTGGCCAAATACCAAGAAACTGCTTGTTTAAAACAACAAAAAGGAAGGAAGAGAGGGACGGAGAGAGGGAGGGCAGGAAAGAAGGAAGGAAGGAAGGAATAAAACTTCTTAGAATTTTCCCACTTCTCCCAGGTTCTAATGTCAAATTAAAACTATGGATGGCTCCTTCCTACAAGGACCACTACCTACAACATTCCTGAATTTTAATTCATTAGTTGCACCAAGTATAGACATGTCTATTCTGTCTTTTTATTTAGAGCTTAGTGCTCTTGTTTTCAGCTGAACTTGCTAAAAACATTGTAAAGAATCAGCACCCCCCACAAAGAAGAAATAGGCAAGAACTAGTTGCCTTACCCATAACAGAATTGCTATGTCCCAGTGTAGAACGGTAATTGAGATTACCTCATCCAATTGCCTAACTTTATCAACTAGAAAATTGGAAGCCAAATGATACAGCTGCCTTCCCAGAGACCTTCAGTGACACATTGAGGCTATAATCCAAGTCACATTTAGTCCAGCCACCTTTCTGTAATGCTGTATTAAGATCAGGATTAGAACCTTTGTCTGTCACAATGTCCTGAATGTTTCACTTTGTCCCACACTGACACCCTCCTATGTCTTATCATGTTGTCTCTTCAAAGCCATTTTTAATTTTCTATTTCTTAGTTAAAAGGTGAGTATATTGGCCAAGAGAGCTTTCTTTGATCTCATTTCATTTGCTACCAGTATGTGCATTCTTGCTCTCTGTTCTGATTGGGTGGCTGATTCCATGTTGCCAGGGCAACTTGCACATGTTTTAATGAGGATGAAATGGAAAGGAATAAGATGGGGTCTGGACGTCATCATACAGTATCACTATGTCTGTTGGGAATTTACACTCTCAGCACAGATTATAATTATGTAAACGGTAGATGATATCCAAACTCCATGGGAGCTTAGAATTAGAACTATCCAGTTGGAGGGCCCTACCTACTGGAGGGCCCTACCTACTGCATATGGCCCTATATACCTATTCTAGAATTCCACAGCTGGGTCATGTATCAAACACATCTGATATGGTAAGACACATACCTCATCTGTTCAACGTCTGAAAAATCAGTAACCATGACTCTAGCTCAGATGTGTCCCTGGTAGGCTTTAAGAGGTCTTCCTAGAGACAGTACCAGGTAAAAGGTTATACCCCTGGCTCAGAACTTGATGTTTAATCTAAGAATCGTGCCTTTCTCAGTAAAAGAAGTTGAAGCTAATGTTTCGGTTTGGATAGGAGAAGTGGGATCTGGGGCCAAGCAATCGCTCTGGTGTTCTGACTAAGATTCTACTCCACAGTTAGGAGCTGGAGAAGTACAAATGTCCCTTTGCATACCTGAGAAACACTTGAGATAGACATCGAGGTTCTATTTTTATGAAATTGCAACCTATTTGGAGAGCAAGATCTAAGGAAGGATCTTAGAAAAGTCTAGGAAAGAACTTCCTCAACAAGTAAAACCTGGAACTATTGAAGTGGAACCTAAATTATTTTTGCTTAGCAAAGCAACCTACCCTCCTAGTCATCTAATGATCCTTTAAGTTCTTCAGTCCATGAACCAAATACAAAGGCAGACGCATAGACTATTGATTCTCGAAGCCAGGTAATTTTGATTCCTTTTAGTCTTCTACATATTTCAGACTATCATATAATTACTATCTTATACATTTGTAAATAAAAGGACAATAAATGAATTAAATAGACCTAAACAACAAATGTGCTCACTGAGTGATACTGTATGTTAGAAAGACATTTGTTTTCCTTGGAAGAAATTAATAAGAGGATTTAACTGTTTGTTGTTGCACTTTTTACCACCCCAAAACTTGTAACTATTGATAGTCAAATTAAAATAAGAAGTGGCAAAATAACTTATCTAGTGATAACTTTACTCTGTTTTAATCATTATGTCATAATTCGCTAGTAGTATAATGAACAAGCCTCATTTGTAGTTCTAAACTCTTTAAAATGCAGCCACAGTTCGATTCTTTTTTCAATTAAGAAATTTTTTTATTCATTTTACATATCAATCAAAGATCCCCCTCTTCCCTCCATCCACTCCTCCAGCTTCCCTCTCCCAACCCAACCCCCATTCCCTCCTACAAGAAGGTAAGGTCTCCCATGGGGAGGTACATTTGGTAGAGGCAAGTCCAAGCCCCTTCCACTGCCTCCAGGCTGTGTGAGGTGTCCCATCATAGGTAGTGAGCTCCAAATAAGCCTGCTCATGCACCAGGGATGGATTCTGAACCTACTGCCAGGGGTCCCTTAAGCAGATCAAGATACACAACTGTATTGCTTATGCAGAGGGCCTAGTCCAGTCCCATGGGGGCTCCATAGCTATTGGTCCACAGTTAATGAGTTTCCACTAGTTTGGTTTGGTTGTCTCTGTACATTTCCCCACCATGATCTTGATGCTCCTTGCTCATAGAATCCCTCTTCTCTCTCTTTGACTGGACTCCTAGAGCTCAGCCTGGTGCTTGGCTGTGGATCTCCGTATCTGCTTCCATCAGTTACTGGAGAAAGGCTCTATGATGACAGTTAGGATATTCACCGGGGTAAGCCAGTTCAGTTCAGGCACTCTCTGCACTATTTCTAGTAGTCTAAGCTGGGGTCATCATTGGGGATTCCTGGGAAATTCCCTAGTACCGGGTTTCTCTCTATCCCCATGATGTCTCCCTCTATCATGATACCTCTTTCATTGCTCTCCCACTCCATCTCTGTTTCAGTTTGACCATCCTGTTCCCCTATGCTCTCATCCCCCATCCCCTACTCTCTATTGCCCACCCTTCATCCCCAGTTTCCTCATGGATATCTCATCTATTTCCCCTTCCCAAGGCAATCCATGTGTCCCTCTTTGGGTCCTCCTTGTTAGCTAGCTTCTCTGGATCTGTGGATTGTACTCTGGTTATCCTTTGCTTTACATCTAGTTAGTATCCACTTATGAATGAGTACATACCATGTTTGTCCTTCTGGGTCTTGGTTACCTCACTCAGGATGATATTTTCTAGTTCCATCCATTTGCCTGCAAATTTCATGATGTCATTGTTTTTCTCTGCTGAGTAGTACTCCATTGTGTATATGTGCCACATTATCTTAATCCATTCTTCAGTTGAGGGGCATCTAAGTTGCTTCCAGGTTCTGGCTATTATGAATAATGCTGCTATGTACATAGTTGTACAAGTGTCCTTGTGGTATGATTGAGCATTCCTTGGGTGTAGGCCCAAGAGTGGTATAGTCTTGAGGTATATTGATTCCCAATTTTCTGAGAAACCACCATACTGATTTCCAAAGTGACTGTACAAGTTTGCACTCCCACCAACAATGGAGGCATGTTCCCCTTGCTCCACATCCTCTCCAACATAAGCATAGCCCGATTCTTAAACATCAATCAATAGCACTTCCCTTTGATCCAAATTGCTATATTGTAACTCTGTCAAACTAATGGATAAGAATAGTATGGACTTTCAATAAATAGAGTATATTCTTCCCTCAATATACTATCCACTGCCTTTGGTCCTACCTGATCAATTATTATTTGTTCTGTAAATTCCATTTGATTTGATTGTTTCTTCAAGATGTAGTCAGGTTGTCAGATCCTTCTGATGCATCTTTTATATGAGTCTTCCATGCAGAATGACTCATCAGCTAATCCCAGGCCCAGAACAGTTATATTTCTCCAGCATTATCTGTCTGTGTTTATTTTATCAAGGCTCAGTAGTGGTATCCAACAATTTTCCCTTTTACAATGGTACTAGATCTTTCAAAGCCAAATTTGTAGCCCCTTTGTAGTCAAGAGAGCGAATTTTCTTAACCACCTTCCTGATTGTGATTTTGCAAACAGAATTACTTTGCACTTATTATTTACGTATTTCATGTAACATTTTATGGAACCCCCGTTTGCAATAAAATGACCAGGCAAAGGAGGATGAGAAGTCAAAGGGAGGAAGAGAAGCAAATACAAACTCAAAAACTGTTTTCTATATATCTTATTATGCCATCTGGAAGAATAAATCACTTTCCCTCTGAGGCCTCCCTAGTACTTTGAAGAAGTTCTTATTACAAGCAGGCACAGCATCCATATCGCTGTGTATCATTTAATTCTCTTCTTGAACATTTTCGCCATTCTTCCTGACTGCAAAGTCTTTAAAAAACAAGGAATGCTTTCTTTTACTGGTATCCACAGCTTTTGTTGTAGTTCTTGCCACAAAAACTGTTCAATATATGTTTATCGAGTGTATAGCAGATGAGAATAGCTTGAGAAATTTTAAGCAGTCATATGCATTAATTTATCTAATTGAAGTCATGTTTAAGACTTAGTCTCACTCACTGACTCGTATTTCTGACCTTCAGAACTTTATATGTGACTACTCTTAGTCGTATTTTGATTATGCATGTCTCCAACTGACTTTCAGCAAATAACCTGCAGCTTTGTTTAAAACAAATCAGATCATATTAAATATAATTAAAAACTCTCCATGAAATACAATAAGATCCCATTGGGGCACCACAAAACACAATTATACCTTCATGGCATATGCTCTTTTAAAGCAAAGCCATTCCTGAATTCCAAAACCTGACAATCCTTTCTCAAAGTTCATATCAGCCTATGAAAAATACCATACACCAAATAAGAATTAAGAAGCTATTGTATTATCTCTATCCTGGATTATTTCTCTAAGAAGAATCATGAACATTGATACATGTGAGGGATTTGAGTTTAATACCAAATCAGTTATATTGGTATAAGAGTTCATTATAACCATTATTTTTTAAAAGATGATGAAATTTGACAACATATATTTGCTAAAAGCAGATCCAGAAGTAAAAGACAAGTTTAAATCCTTTCTATACAAGATATAACAGGTTTTACTACTACAGGGCTTATTCACTTAGATTTTCAAGGTCATTGCTCGGGTAATTGCCTACATTATCATTTGAAACATTTGAATAGTAATAAAATAGTCTGGGAAATTATTATTGATTCTGAATTTTTCTTATTCAGAGAAGGAATGGGCGCAGGAAGAAAGAAGACAGTCTTGTTAGTTTAAGACTAGAGTTGATACACATTTTTTAATTTGAGAGGAAAAAAGGACAGTTTCATTCAGGCAAACATGATTCATGACTATATAAAAAAGAAATCAAAAGTGGCTTAAAGTGTAACATGTGTGTTGTGTATACATATGTTCATACTTAAACACATGCAACTGTAGGTTACAGATGTCTCATGTTAAACTATAATGTGACAGCAGTCACCAATCATGACTAACATTAGTGCAGAATACAATACCAAATGGCCCACTAAGCTAGTTCTAGCCTCAAACCTTGAAAGCATGCTACCTTGCAGTCTTTTGGGATAATAGTGGGGAGTGAGGAGTCAATATTTTCCCAGTGATACTTTGTGGAATTCTCTTCCTTGTCTGGTCAATAATTCCAATTCTTTCCAAAGATGCATAGTTTCCTTGATGAAGCATCTCATTAGTGACTTAACCACTTGAAAACATCTCCATTCAAGTCATCATCAGTCTTCTCGACACAAACGTGGCTTCAGCCAGAAAAGAGCAAGCTGAAACCGCCTTTTATTTCACTTTTTACTTGGTGTCAGCACCATCAAAAGCCACAGGGTTGAACAGAGAGAATTATAATGTAAGAAGGAGAAGCCTGAGGTTATGTAAGATTCTCAGGGGAAAGCAACATATACTTAACCTTTCACAGGGCTACTCCCAGGGGCCATAGCCTCCATATCCATATGCTCTTTTGTTCCACATTCCTTATAGTTGAATCGTTCTTCTAAAGCGAATACTTTTTCTAAGGCAACTGTTTTTGTTTTCTATTCATGATGCAACAAATTACCACAGACCTTAAAAGAATTCCATCAAAATATGTTACAGTTCTAAAGTTCAGAAGTCAGGAAGAGAATGTATTGGGCTATCATCTAATTGCTGATGAGGCTGTGTTGTTTTCTCCAGGCTCTAGAGGTGAATTTACTTCTTTGTCTTTCTCAGCTTCTACAGGCTTTGGCCACTTCCTTCATCCTCAGAGCTATGGTGTCTAATTGAATCTCTCTCACACTGCATACCTCTGCAGCTGAGAGACACATGTTGTTGTTGTTTTCTTATAAGGACATCTATAATTATACTAAGATCATCTGGATAATAGAAGATAGTTTCTCTATTTTTAGTTTATTTTTTGAAAATTTCATGTATGAGTACTGTTTTTACATTATCCGTCCTCCTCCCTCCATCTCCTCCTATGTCCTACCTGCCCTCACTCCTTTTCAAATGTATGCCTCCTTATCTTTTTGCTGTTACTGTTGTGTGTGTGCGCCTGTGTGTTCATGTTTGTGTCTGTATGCATGTTGCCACACATTAGTCAAAGATGTGTACAGACATGCAGAAAGTGTTTTCCAGATATGACAGGGAAGTTGTACACGTCTTTATTTCTTAGGCTATGACCACAAGCACAGCACCTGCACAAGATCAAGCAATACAGAATCCCATCATGGATGGGGTAGGGGCTCAAGAAATCCCACCCCTAGCTGGGGAGCTATTGGCAACTGATGGCTTCTGGGAGAGGGAAAGTCCATTTTCTATAAGGATATGGCCCTTGGGAGGCTGCCCATGTTCCAGTAGGTGTCTCTATGCTCATTAACATACTGGCAGCACTAAGTGGATTCAGTGAATTTAAATTTTAAAAAGCACATGAAATTGAGCAAGAACAGTTGTCAGGGTGAGATAAGGAAGGCTTTGGAAAGAAGGGAATAGGGTTGGTGTGATCAAGTACATCGTATGCATATATGAAATTATAAAATAAATTAAAAAATCAGTTTGCTGCTACCAAGAATAGAACTTTGGAGGGAGGCAGAAAAGACCATGGGAAAGGTTTGGCAGGGGAAAAGATGGCAGTTCATCAGAAATGGGATATAAGAAGAAGCAACTCCTATGTAGGTCATAGGATATGCTACTCTAAATCATGACATTGACCAAATTTGGCTTTGTCAGGAAACTATTTCTCACATTGACCTTTGTGTAGTACTTCTGTCTTAAGGATGCTCTATGATATATCAGATAAAGAAAATCAGCCATAAATATTTCAATGAAATCTTTACAATTCTGAACTTCTACTTTGTTTTCAGTTTTAAAAAAGTAAACTTCCAAATGGTTATAACAAAATCCATTTTGTCTGTCATTCAGAGACATGACCATGTCAGAAATGTATTTTTTCAACATTAAATATGGAATAATCTAGTTTTGTAATAAGTAGATTTAATTATCAACTTGGTTGTAGCTAGTGTAAAATGAGTTCATCTAATTGTGAGTCTTATCTCTAAACAGATTAATCTTATAGCTACCCTTGTATTGATTTTTAAATGCATATATAAAACAACATGTATTTTAAAGCAAATGACTAGGAAACTTTCATTACAGGAGACTGATTATTATACGGGGGGTTTAGGAGAGTTTCACAGCTTCTACTCTAACATAATGCAGAAACAGCCTCCAGAATGTTATCTTTGAGATCACAGAATCTAAGACATTGAAATTTCAAATCGAATCTTATCCACTTTCAGTTCACTCTCAGCCCACTTTCAGGCAAGCCCTTGGATGTCCTCATCATTTGTTTAAACTTTTTCTTTCTTCCAGATTTCCCTGGGAATAAATCCAGATCACAGAGGAGGAAATAAATTGCCTTTTCCAACTTCCACCCCAAACACATCTTCCCAGATGGGATTTTTATCTAGATGACACATAGTCTCTGACCCAGGACTAGTACCCTATCCACAGCAGCAGTTTCTGTGGAGCTCAAGGGACCACAGAAAGATCTCATAATGATTCCTTTCAGCCCCCAGGCAATCCTGAGAGGATTCTAAAGGATTCTAGCCTGTATGGCAGAGTGGTCCAGCCAGCCATTCTTGTGACTCAGTTTCAGCCTATTACTATCAACACTTTAGTTCTCACTTTTAGTACAGACTCATGGTAATCTAAGAAAACTGAGTTGGAGGATTGTTCCATGACATATACCCGGGTGAAATAAACCCTCCCTCCTCTATAAGATGCTATGTCAGAAATTCCATTTGATAGATCATTTAGAAAGAACTTGCTTTAGGAATAATGTTTATATTACATCACAGAACATAGAGCTTGGCCAATCTGTGATGAATATTGATTGACAACTTGACTGGATTTAGAGTCACCACGGAAACATGTGTGTCAAAAGGCATGTCTTCACAAAGGTTTCACTCAGCACAGAAGACCCACTCTGAATGTGGATGACATCATATCATGGGCTGAGGTCATGGACTGAATAGACAGGAGAAAATTAGTTGAGCGGCAACGTTTATCTATTTCTGCTTCTTGGATGGGTATAAAGTGTGACCAGCTGCCTTACATATTTATGGTCATGACTTCCCTGGACTGTAGCCCTTCTTATAATTTAAGGCAAAATAAACTATTCCTTCCGCAAGTTGCCTCTTATCAGGTATTTGGTCACAGTGATAAGAAAAGTAATTAATACACATTCTAACAGGAATGATAATACGTGACCTGAGCATTGATGGGGTTCTGCTATATTAGGACTTTTCATCTTCACAGATCAGAGAAAACCAATTAGGTAATGTTTCCCTATTTTGTAGTCCAGGGAAGGAAATTTGTGAAAGGTTAATTGGTGTTCTGAATGACACATAGTAAAGCATGTGACTCTTCCCATAGCTAGCTCCATATTCTTTTTCAGTTCTTTTATATTATGCTGTCTCTTACACTTGCGTTATCAGACAGGCAATGTTACTCCTTTGCTGATATAGTGTTGTTAGATTTTTTTATTACTCTATGCCCACACTGGAATGCCAAAATGGAGTTCATTGTTTTTGCTCTTCACTCTTTTGACTCTTTTGGGGGGCCTGCTACTCAGTTCCCAAATAAATCACACAGTGAGGCTTATTGTTAATTATAAATGCTCAGCCTTAGTTTGTATTTCTAGCCAGCTTTTCTTAACTTTAAATTATCCCAT